>JAVDPK010002338.1:259757-269956 GCA_034780415.1 Cichlasoma orientale
CTGTGGAACCAGCTCCCAGTTTGGATTCAGGAGACAGACACCCTCTCTATTTTTAAGATTAGGCTTAAAACTTTCCTATATGATAAAACTTATAGTTAGAGCTGGATCAGGTGACCCTGAACCATCCCTTAGTTATGCTGCTATAGGCCTAGGCTGCTGGGGGTTCACTTTGTGTTTATATGCCACTGCTGTCATTAATGTTTCTCTTTCCTGTAGTTCTTCTTTGTGTTCTTCATTGTTGGTTTATCTCAAGTCAAAGTTCTTTTATTGTCAACACCACACATGTGCAGGACATACGGAGGACTGAAGCTGCCTTACTCTCAGACCTGAGGTGGAGCGGTGTAAACATACATCTAAACTTGAATGTGTACAGTCACGGAAGTGAAAAAGTACTAAAATTAATAAATAAGTTTAAATAAATATAAAAATAATTAAAAAGAAAAAATAAATGTCAGTCTTTGAGGTGGTAATGCAAATATATGATGTGCCAACAGAAGTAGCTGATGTGTCAGTGTTGTGTGTAACCAATCAGATTCACGCTTGCCTTTTCTGCTGCAGTTTGCTGGTTTTCCTGGTTTTCCTGGTTTTCCTCTCTGTGTCATGCATCTGGTTTCATCACCATAAAAGTTTTTACACAATGCGAGAAATTGAGTTTAAACTGGAAGGCGCCTGTGTGGGTTTTCTCCTGATCTTCCAGTCGACCTCTGACACTGGTGTAGCTTTGATTTGAGAATTGAGGGGGACACATTCAGTAGAGCTGTGTGGGGGTGCTCCCCTATAGGAAGAGTGAGAGTCGCATAAAATGTCCTTAATTTCTGCATCAATTAATGATGGAAATGTCTTTTTTTATGTAAAGAAACACAAAAATCAGGCACGACACTCAATGTATGCTGGAGGATTACCGGGGGGGGCGGGGGGGGGGCATACCTGACATATACACTGATTCTAATATGGCTGTAGCTGTGGAAGTGAGAGGGCGAACGACTTTCTGGGTTAGTCCTGTGATGGACTGGAAACCTGTCCAGGGTGTCCCCCTCCTCTGACCCTTACCTAATTTGGGTATGTTTGTAAGTAGATGGATGGATGCATGGATTTGCACATGCAGCTGTCGGCATGTATCCCCAGCTGTAACGTTACGCAACTCTGCAGTGAGACAGTTGTGGCTTCCACCTTGCCATACATGTTTTGTACGTGTATGAGCGTGTCTACGAGCCCTGCGTGCGTGCGGCTGTGAGTATCGCCCTACTTTGTTTGTGTGGGTTGTGTTTGCAGTGCAGGAACAGTTTGATCTTAAAGCTGCTGTGTTGAACATGCACATCGAGCGTGGGCTCTGAAACAGCTGCTCTGCATCCAGCTGGAGAACAGGGAGAACAACGAGGGTCTGCGTTCAGGAAGATACATCAGCGAGAGAGCAGACAGATCTGTGAAGGTCCAGCTCCACTGAAATGCCCTCATTTCATTCACCAATAATCAGCTCTCATTCCAAAATCAACAGGAAGCTCAGCCCAGTTTTCCCAGGAATTAAGACACTTCTTAGATGTTGTTCAGGCCCGATCCTTCGTGCACTGAGCTGGACGAGCGTGCAGCACCTCTCTGACTCTGACCACAGGCTTTGAGGTCCTAAGAGAAGCTCAGCCTCGTTTAATTCCATGAAGGAATGATCAGTTTAATAATATTTAAGTTTTATCATCGTGTAAAATAAATGTGTCAGCCTCCAAGTGGCAGAGCGTCGTGTATTTCTGTGTGTGGTAAAAATGTTTATTACCCTGAATTTGAATCTACACCTCTGACAGCCCCTCAGAGATTTTTACAGGAACTGATCTGTTGGTGTGGTGAGGATGGTGTAGTCACGGTCCCCCGTCCTCCAGCCGTGGACCTGTCTTCTCTCTGTGTGGATGTGTGTGGGGGTGACTCTAACCGCTGTCTTACAGGAGTGGGCATGGTCCAGGGAGCACTCAGGCAGGTGCACCTGTTTCCCACCTCCAATCAGTGACAGCACTTAAACCTGTTGTTCTACATGTGGGAGAATAATCAAGCCAAATTTAACATCACTAGATTTACCTGCTTTCCTGTTCGCGTGTCTCATATTTAGCTGCTTGTCTTTTTCCTTGTTGCAGAAATCCGGCTGATGTGCCTGCCCATGCTGGTCTGTGGGCGGAGTCTGGGTTCCCCGCTCTACAGATGAGCTCATCTGTTTTCCATTAGAGTCATCAGTCAGCTGTATTTAAGAATGAGCACAGGAGCCCACTCTTCGCCATTCGCCCAGGTGAATCCCACTATTCCTGCTCTCCTCTCTCCCAGTGGACCAACCCTCTGATCACTGCCCAGAAACCCCTCCTCTCCTCTGTGAATTGGTCTTGCCCTGCTTTTCCTTCAAGCTAAATAAAAAACCTGCTATGATTGGTTGTTGCCTGCAGTTGAGTCTTTCTTTCAATTCTGGAGGCCAAGAACCTTAACACCAGTCACACAAGCCTAGAGATCAGTTGGCAACTTCCTAGCAACCTCTGGTTTACATTCCCCAAGTGGTTGGTGAGTGGTTGCAGGAGATTAGGGTTAGGTGAAAGTGCTGCAGCAGACGCCTCCTTGTGATTGGTTTGCATGCTAGCTGCAGTTTGCATGGAAGATGCTGATATGTCTGCAAACACAAACTAACCACTGAGCAGCAGTGAAACTTGAAAAAGTTGTGCTTTTTGAAATATCAGCTGTTAGAGATCATCTGAGTGAATTATGTCTGTGTTTAACTTCCACTCGATGTGCCGGGAGTCGGGTGTTCTCTCCGGGTATAGTGAGCCTCGACCACCCGGTCAGCTGACCGTTGACTGTTGGAGCAGCGGGAACGGACATCTCCGAAAATGTGCACCTTTGCAGTTAGGTGATATCTTAATAAATCAAGCAGATATTTGAGGCTTACGCATTCTCGCCTGAAAACATTGTAAAAGTTTATTTTGTGTCACAGAAGCAGTAATATTTCAAACTTTACTCACGGTTTGACTGCTCTCCTCCATTGCTGCTTTTGAGTTTAGTTCAAAAGGCACTCTGGGATACTTGGCTGCACCAAGTACACAGAAGTCACCACACAATGCAGCCTCGATAGAAGGGGCAGAGCAAGAACACATCCGGGCATTTTGAGCATACTTGCCTTGACGCGTACTTTGAATTGGAACAGTACTCGGGCTGAGACTGATGACATTTCATAAGTACACATGTACGCACAAGTACATACAGGACCGTCGTGAAATCGCGCTTGCGAATTGTGAACGAAACTCCTGCGAATGTTCCTGTAGTGCAGCGATCTAGCCAGAGACTGGCATCAGCTGGCTGATTGCAGTGATAGCAAAGAGCTCCGATAGCAAACTGGTGAAATTCTCAGCTCGGCGCAGGATGACCTCAGCATGGCGCAGTGCCGGGCAATCCACTGCAGGCTAGAACTCTGGTGGTTTTTGCCGATAAGAAACAACTTTTAATTTGAAAGCGACTGTTTTTCCACTTCCAGTGTGTCTTGCACGCTTCACAGTTTTGTTCTTTAATATTGCGGGGTCTTTACCTTACAATAGAAAACGCCTGCAGGTGACACATGTTGTGAATTGGTGCTATATAAATAAAACTGAATTACCACTTAGACCAGTGGACAATTAATATTCCCAAGGGGGCCCATGAGCAATTCTGCTCAATATTAATTTCATCTCTATAAACTGCTGCTGGTGAGGGGAGATGTTACAGTCAGACAATGAAAACGTGAACAACGCACAGTACAAACACCAACATCTTAATCAGCATTCCCAAAAACATTTGTGAACAAAGCGCATGTTGCTGCCAAATTTCAGACTTTTGTTTTAATGCAAAGTGCTGGTGCAGTTTTTCACTCCTTTATTCTGTCAGTGAGAGAAATGTTTGGACTCAGTAAAATCAGGTTCAATGTCTGAGGTGGAACTGCAAAAGACAGTGAACAGGTGATCCTCACTGAGAGAGGATCACCTGTCAGCTGCCGCTCTGTCCCATTTCAGGCCCAGCCTATCCCAGCATGCACTTACCTCAGTGCATTGCTGCCATCTCCTCTATGACCTCACAGCGCTCATCCTGAGCCGAGGAGAACACATCAAATTTGTCCGCTTTGTTTTTCAACGGAAGCTCCAGATTTCCCGCAGAGTCCTCGATCCGTCTTATTACGGTTTGCCTGGGGACGGGCACATTATTAGCATATTAGCAAAACAGACTCCATCAAACACTCCTGGATAAACTCCCCATCAGAGAACGCTTGGTGATTTTGTGCTGTTTGTGGGAACCCAAAGCTGGTCTGACCTGCTCAATCCCTGGATGTGTGAAGCTTGTTGCTTTGCAGCTTTCCTAGCAAAGGTTCAGATGTCTGTTCCCGCGCTGCATCAGTGTGAGCTGACATCTTTCAGGGCACAAACTGCTCCAACACATTCACAGTGAAGCTGCGTTTAAATTAAAGAAAAAATGTGGGCCTTCAAAATAAAAGGAACAAGGTTATTTTGTGATTTCCCACAAAAATGCAATGTGCAACATGCTGCACATTAATTATATCTAACAAATGTTTTCAGGTTCCAGTATAATTTTGCAGTTTGTCTGTAACCAGGTAGTACGCAGTATGCACGCAGTCAGTGCGTTAATTGAGCTGTGGTGACGGGGTCAGTCTAGACTTTCCTGAAAAAGCTGAACTTAAGTGTCCACAGAGTTCAGACGTTATCTGCCAGCTGCAGGGACTGACAGGGGGGTGTTCCTGAGGTCAGACTCATCGTGCACGTACTGTAGGATCTGTAGGATCTCCTTTCTTTCCCCTCCCATCATGAGGTCCGTTCCAGCTCGACACGTTTCCAAATACACCACAGAAGATGTCTGCGTCGCACATGGCAGCATCAGCATCAGCGCAGCCCCATACCTCACCTATAAGATGAAGCAGGCAGCCGGCAGATATTAGAACAAGCTCAGCGAGAGGCGTGCTGATTCCAATTAGCAGTCTGTTGTTTCACACTGTGGGCGATGGAGCTTGTTATTCTGAGCATGGAGAGAGTCTGAGGAGCACCGCTCCGTGGCTCCCACCGTGCAATCAGCCTCTATGACTCTTTCGTACCCACCAAGCACTGATTGCTACATTCATCTGTAGCTATTCTCGCTCTGTGAGGCGCCGCAGAGGTACATCTGTTAAGAACGGTCGTGGACACCCGTGGAACGAGGCAGAAAATGGGCTGACCTGCGGGTGGATGTTATCCTATTGCTGAGAGCGAATATGGCCATAATGATACCAGCAGAGAAAGGGTTAGATCCAGAGAAATAATCACAGCTTCTCTGCAATCATAATTTAGGCTATGAGTACTAATGCTATATCATAGGCAGTAATTATACGCCTTGATTAAAAACTAGGGGATTACAATGGAGGATTCAATTGCAGGCTGATGATGCAGACTCTTTGTTTTGCTTTTTGCTGCTCGGTGCATCGAGGGGATTTGCAGAAGAATCCAGGTGCTGCATCTAAAACAGCTTGATTGTGTACTTGTCAGATGAGTGTGTTTGGGTGGGTCTGATTGTTCTTCAGAGGGAATTATTTTAACTAAACCCTGCTCCGTGACTGTGCAGCACTCCTGCCTCTGGGTTGGATGTTAATATTTCTCAGAATACTTTTTGGATGATTGTCACAAATCCAATAATGTGGAGCTGAGTGTTGGCCAATAATACAAAAATTATCAATGTTTCCTTTATGAGAAAGGATCAAAAGCTCCAGCAAGTAATGGATGGAATTTTATGAGGGGATTAGTTTATTTTAATTGAAATATCAGCGAGGACTAACCCTCATTTGGAACGATGATGAGTCTTTAAAATAACATCAAATGAACCAGACAATAAAAAATAAAATAAATTATATATAAAGGGACAATAATTATTAGCTACTGACCCCTCTGGATCTAGAAGAAGTCTGACTGTACAGCGCTCTATGTTTGATTTTCCCTCCTCAGACCTCCAAACACGCCAGCACCACCTAATGACTTCTTAAAGTCTAACTGTTCTGCTTTTCCTTACGTCCTGCCATGTAGCTTCTGTCCCAGCTGTGAATGTTCATATTGAACATAATCATAGCATCTTCTAATGAGGTCAGTATATGTACAGCAATCCCTGTAAGCAAAGACTCAGGCTGCTTTAAAGGCTCATTTTCAGATGGTCAGTCTTACAGATCTCGGTTCAGATCTGTTGTATCTGTGATGAAGTTCTCAGGCTGGCCCGCTCCACATGCTGGGGTTGAAGGGCTCTGACAGTCAGACTGCCGCTGGACAGAAATGACCTCTGAGCCAGGAAGAAAGTGACAAGAGTAAAGGATGGATGTGTGAAATGAGGAATGGATGGAGGCTGGCATAGATGGATGGAGAGGATGAATGGTCTGAGGGAAATAAGAAGGGAGGGATGAAATAATGGACGGGGGAGTGCGGAAGTGCTAAAGGCACGGAGGGAGGAAAATGCACTGATGGATGGGGGAAGACAAGCATGCGGATGGGTGGCAGGAGAAGTGGTGAGAGAGGAGCGGTGAGGACTTGTTGATGGGATAGACAGGTGGTAGATGAGCGAGCGTTTAAGGGAGATGCACAAAGACTCGGGAATAACGGAAGGATGGGATGAAAGATCGGGATTTTACAGTCTACTGACAGATTCTGGGAGGTGGACGGGTAATATTCAAATAGCTTCAACAAGGCCACGAGAACAGACAACAGAAACAAAAGTAAAGCGTCTACTCGTTTTGGGAATAAAGATCGGAATAATTTATCATACACTGAAATGTCAAATTTAGCCACAGCTGAATACTGACAGCTGAAATTTAAATACCAGTGAATATCCCCGAACTGGACCTCTGGACCGTGTTTGTGCTGTTGGAGCCATTTGGAGTATTTGGAATGCAATTATCTGACCAGTAATATTTATGGGACTGACAGACCATCCAAGGAGGCTGAGCTCCAGTTTTAGTGCACAGTGAAATTCTCAGATTTTATTTGTTATGTTACTGATTAGCTCGTATTTGTGTCTCTGTGACGCTCCCATTAAATAACAGATAGCTCCGCCCTCTCGTCCAAATATGGTCCCTTCTGGCTCCATGGTGGCAGTCTGTGGAGCTTGAAAAAGACGTTTCACTTCTCATCCTAAAGGCTTCTTCAGTTCTCAAACCCAACAGGTGGAGAGACCCAGGTCTGTAAACCCAGGGGGGGGGGGGGGGGGTGTCCCCTGGAGGTGGTTGTGACCCACTACAAGGTGTGAAAGGAGGCGTGGGTCATTATAATCAGTGGTTTCGGGTGAAACCAATTTGGGACTTCCCCTCACTCTATCAAGTGACCTATTGAGGTCACCTGAGCAAAAGTGTGAATGGGGGTTGAGGGAGGAGGGAGGAGCTCAGAAGAGCCAAAAATGGTGGCAGCCAAACAGCATGAGTGACGTCATGGTGATGATGTCCACTGTCTGCAGTGTCAGCGGGATGCAAACCTGCATTTCTACAGTAGGTTGATAAACATGTAAGCTATGCCGTCAGTAGCTGTGATCTTCATTTACACACGAGTGTGGAAAATATGTGCCCACAAACACAATTAAAATTTGTGACTTTTTCCTCAGATGCATTAAGTTGAAGGTGGAGACTAATGTTCACTTTTTTCATGTTGTTGGGACAGTTTTTCTACCTCCAGTGAATCAAAACTGGGGCTGCAGAGTACGCAGACAGACAGCGCGGCAGAGGTCTGGATGGAGTCGATGGAGGGTATGTCCAGAGGCTTAATGTACCCTGAAAGCAACAGGACATTACTGATGTGAGCGGGTTGATCCAAATTGCACCCCCCGGGACCACAGGAGCACTGCACCCCAGGAAGACCCCATGGCTCATTGAAAGGGGTCAGAAGCGAGGCGCTCTGCTCCATTTAGCAGCCTGCTGATGATGGATGAATGAAGGGAGGGAGCGATGGAGAGGAGAAGACATGCCCCCCCTCGAGCGCACCATGAGGGAAACACGGTGCCACCAGGGACCTCCTCTCGGAACCGTGAATGGTGGTAATGGGTGGTAATGGGAGCAGACACAGGTGGAGTCAAAGGTGATCGCACTGCTTTAGGTCAGCACTCCCCAAAGCTTTTAGGCTCGAAGTGGAAGCCTGAGTGAAGGCGCAGCGCATAATCTGCTTTTATTATTTTAAAATGTGTTTCTGAATATGCTTTAAACAGAGAAAAATAAAAGTCCATTCAAATATAGAACATTTTAAAAAATGCTCTTAGAGTTCAGTGCATGATTTAAAAGGAGGACCATCGTGTGGTTTCAGGGTTGCCATGGGTGCACAGGTGTAGGTGTGGCCTAGGCTGGATGATCTAATAAGCATTCTGGGGACGGGCCCAGGGGTGCACGCAGAGCTCGGGTGGCCCAACCGAGACGCAAGAAACAAAAAAAACAAGGACGTAAATGTTTAGTCTTCAAACATTTATATTTTTCATAATTAGTAGAACACAACACAGAACTCTGTGTTACGCCTTACAGCACGCCCAAATGTATGAAACAAGTAGAAATAGTTTTAGTGAATTCAGCAGCTGACAGTCAAATAATCAGGACAAAAAACTGCCATTAACATTAAAGTTGTTGAGTTGTTGTGATCGCACTGATTTATGCTTATGAACAGTTAAATATCAGATATTTTAAAGGAAGCGACTGTGATGTATAGTGATATAGTCAGCTGTGCTTTCTGGTGACATCATCAAAGACCTGCATTTAAATGAAAGTATTTCATAGACAGTAAGGGGCAGGCTTGCAGTACAGAACCACTGAATGACAAATAAAGAGATGACACAAACTATAAGGAGGTCTGATCTGTCCTCTGGGGTGTTTCCAGGATTTTCCAATCCTTGGCACAGGCTGGTCTCAAAAGCTGCAACAAAAAGTGAAGACTGACACCAGTTTCTAGAAACTTTAATAATCTCAGCCACAAATTCAGACAAGAAAGCAAGAAAAGGTCTTTGAAGAAATGGCATCTCCCCTCCACGCTGACCTTAGGCTCACCTTTATCAACACCTCATCCGGTTTAGACAATCACCAGTTAAGCCCAGGTAACACCCAAAGAGCTGAAGAGATGTTTGACACCTCCACCCCTCAAAACAGTTCCTCCAGGAGCTCACAGGATTTTCATCCCTAACCCTAACCTGAGGATTTGATCATGCAGCCATAACCCTAGGATTACGTTTTAACCCTAACTACCTGATCTTAACATTTAATTTTGACTCTGAGAACTATATTAATTATAACATGAGAAACAGTGAGGGCGGGACCATAACTCCAGTGAGGGCGGGACCATAACTCCAGTTGTTTTATTGGTTAATGCAACCTGGTCACTGACACAGTAAGCCAGAAACTGTAACAGTACGTCCTTTAGATGCCAGCACAGAGCAGAGATGCTGTTTGGAGATCTCAGTCAGGTGATGACATGGAGAGGGCGGATGTGGATGATGTGCACTGCCTTTGATTTGCTCTTCAATGGTCCAATCGGGGAGGGAGGGATGGGGAGAGTCGTGTTTTATTTCCTCAAACTGAAATCGAGAAAAAGCCCCTCTGGAGTCTTTCCTGGGTGTTGATCTTCCAGACCAAATGAGGAAAGCTGGAAAACAAGTGTGGCGCACAGCAGCCACAAATCGAGTTACTCCAATCACCACAAAATGCGACCTTACAAGCCCGAGCCACTGCAACACAGCACGCTCCAGTGTTTAGACCATGAAACAGACAAACAGCACTGCGTATAACACAACATGGTACCGTGTCCACAAAATTCTGCAAAACAAATGTGCTGGTGACCACAGCAAATGGATAGCCACACCCACACCGTGAACACAACAGGTGTGGCTCGACCACCAAGTTAGCGCTGTCACCTGGCCAGCAACATTCACATGTGATCCAGCAGAAATGGGCCAACTTCACAACACTGAAGGGCCCAACAGGAAACACTCGCCTCAGGAATCCATAAACGCAGGTGAGGACGTACACATCCACATCCAACGCTGGAACACATCACATAAAGGCCCGCCTGCTACCACCACGAGACCGTGACAAGTGAACGGTCCGAGGACCGCTCCCAGAATTCCCTAAAGAAATCATCGTCACTGGTTTCATCTTTGGAGCAACTCTCGACTCCCAACATCAAAATGACAAATCTTTTTTTTTTTTTTTTTTTTTTTTTTTTAAC
>JAVDPK010002338.1:284226-294765 GCA_034780415.1 Cichlasoma orientale
CACACACACACACACACACACACACACACACACACACACACACACACACACACACACACACACACACACAGTATAACCCTGATCTAGTTGCCACCGTGCAGCCTCTCTGTGTGGTTTGGCTGTCCTTCAAGAAATGAGTGTGTGTGTGCATATTTGGGAATCAGTGTTTGTCAAGCTGTCTCTGACCCTGCGTGTGTGTGTGTGTGTGTGTGTGTGTGTGTGTGTGTGCGCTTTGCAAACAGAAAGGTAGAAAAAAGTCTGTAAATTATGAGTTTTGCATGTTTACACCTGTATTTCTGCAGTAACGGACTCCTGAACACACAGAACCACACTTTCTCCACTGCATAACTCACACACGTGCAAGTGTCATTTACTGAAACACTTTTGCTCAAATTTCTGCCATTCAAGAATTCATATTTCACTTGTTTTTTCCCATTCATCTCTCCTGAGAAGAGGCAGTGAAAGGCTGAAATCTCCTCTAATCCCTGACAGGTTTGCCGTTTCTTGGCGTCACAGCCGTATTGCGCTAATCTTAAAGCCTCTAAACGAACTGCTGGAGTCTCCGTTTCCACTCTGAAGGGCCGGTAAACCGCTGAGCGCCTGAGAGGATGTGGTCAGAGAGAGCTGGACATGAAAGAAAACGCCATGACATATCACTTCTGAGATGTTTATAGCAAGCGTGCAGGACGGAGCAGCTCTTAATCCTGAACTGATCTGAGTGAGGAAGAGAGGTCGGAGTCATTTAGGGACCATCGACAAGCTGATGTTCAGTTTTGTGTAAACAATCACATTTTTCTGCAAAAGAAAAAGAAATACTTCATTATTTTTTTTGTAGAGAAATCAGCAAACATTAACTCTGTACCGCTTCCTGTTTGCTGCCCATCCCGTCCCTTTGGTCCAGAGCAGCGAGGCTGCGTGCCTCAAACAGGAAGTTAAGCAGTGACTGCGGTCAGTCTGCGTTGGACTGCAAATATTCAGAGACAGCTTGCCTCTCACATCGCCTGGTGATTAAAAGTGGTCTGCAGAAGTTGAGGGTGTTGCATGTATAGCTTTGGGAGTCCAGTTGGTCGCCTGGATGCGATCGGTCTCCAACGTCGAAGAAATCCAGTGCAATCACCATGGAACCACTGATGTCTCCCAGTTGCAAGGAGGTCCCATTTTTACTCTGACTGAGTAAAATCAGCTCGTTAAGCAGCTCTTATCTCATGGTAGGAAAAGTGAGTGATATGATGCTGAAGGACCTGATTTAGCTTTGTTTTCCTTCGCAGCTTCTTCCATATGTAAGAATGTCTTTATCCTCATGCAACCTCGCTCACCCGCCCTCTTCCTATGCACATACATATGCACATATTTCAGACCTGACCCTCTATAGAACAAGCCAAGCATGTGTGTGTGTGTGTGTGTGTGTGTGTGTGTGTGTGTGTGTGTGTGTGTGTGTGTGTGTTACTGTCTGTCCCTGCAGCCGTCTGGTACCCCTGCCAGTGACCTGACCACTGCTGTTGCCAAGATACTGATGCTTGGGTATGTGTGTGTGTGTGTGTGTGTGTGGGTGTGTGCATGGATACATATGTCTGTTTCCACGCCAACATACAGTCCAACCTATTTCTGTGTTTGGCTGAATGACGAATCTCCACGCACCCGCTGTCAATCAGACGTACACACCTACACAGACAAATAAGGTGCTCAAACACTGCTGATGTGTATCGTGAGTCATGCTTTCTGGGGGTGGACCGTTTACATCTGGCATCCAGCGGTCCTCCCCCAGAAAAAGAGGAATGAAATTGTACATTTTGCTATTTAGAACGATGAAGTAAAACATAAATAATTCAAAGAAATGCAGAATGCCACCTGACCTGTGGGGGAGCAGTTCGCTGTGCACAGAGAAACTCACTGCATGCATAATATCGCAGCAAAACACAGTAAATATTATAGAAGCTAATCTGGAAATCTGTTCCAAATGGAACCCGAGACGCCAAAGCCGAGCTGATAGGCCAGCAGGTGCTGCGCCCTGTGGAGGTGTATGCACGGCAGAGGGTCGTGTACGACCCAGGCTCACTGCAGTCTGTGAAATAGTCACAACATTTAATCTGTTAATTCCTCTTCCTGGACATTCACTTGCCCCTCCTTATTTTCGCCTACATGAACACCATTTTTCATCAGACCGTTTCGGTGCCTGATGGATGCTCGTGCGCAGGAAGTGAGAGGAGAAGCCGGCGCTCAGAGGCCGGATTGGTTGGTGAAGGTGTGAATCAGAGACTGCCGTGATTACAAAAGAAGAAATGAACATGTGAAAAATTCTGTAATTATTTGCACAGAGCAGTGAAAGCCACACCGATGCTTGATTGAAGTTCTGCCCTGCATGTTTGCACATTTCAATCAGAACTCAAAGATCAGACGAGGTCTCAGGATGGCGCTGCTGTAAATGCATTCAGTTACACAAGGATCATGCAGCAGTATGCGCCATGTGGTATGTTTTAATTAAAAGATGTCATTCAGAGGGTTAATCACCCCTCTGAATGGCTTTTATGTTCATACAATATACAGAAATATACATCCAGACTAAATGTAGTTGGGAAATGTCTGAACTTTATTGGTTGCAGGTAATTTTTTACTCATTTTGGATTATTTGACTGTTAGCGGGTCGCTCTTCTGTTCTTCTAATGAAGCAGATGCAGCAGGATAGTTATGAAATTTAGACTATCCAACACAAATTTTCAGTATTTTTTTTATTTAAATGGAGGTATGGAAGTTTGTTTCCGCCACTAAAAAACAAAACAAAAACTCACCATCCCTAATTTAAAATTTCAAGATATTTTCTCGAAATTTCCATGGCAATTTTTTTTAAGTGGCAGAAACAAGCTTCCATAGGCTGGAGCTTAGGTTCAGATTGCTGTCTGGGTTAAATATGATTTGTTCGAGTGCTGCAGTTTTGAGGTTTCTAAGCTGATGGCTGCAGCCTCTGTGATGTCACAGCAAGGTCCTCTTTGTGAAGCCTCGAGCTTGAAACGATGAACGATGGGCGACTGAGGATCAGGTGATGCTGTAGAATCAAATGGAAGGAACCTGTCAGTGAGAAAGCAGCCCGACTGTAAATAATCCTCGTCTGGTCCCGACTCTGAGAGGATCATCGTCTCCAAAACTAACTCCATGAGTCCATAAACTCATCAGGAAACAGTTTGCTGAGCTCAGCAATCAGGTGAGCAGGAGGCTCATTTTACGTCCCCCCACAGCCCTGGACCCGGAACAGTGATGCTTACCCAGTACATTTAAATGTCACGTCAAAGTGTTTAACTTCCAAATGTGAAGAGCTGGGATGGCAGACCGGTCTCGCTGTTGCCATAACCCGGTGTAGCCCCATGCCAAAGGCCATCAGAGTGCTTGAGAAGGTGCTTGAAGTTCAAAGTCATGAACTTAAAGCATCTCCATGAAGAAAAAAGGGGAACTTGTGTCCATGTGCACTGCATGATTTACTGTGACAGTTTTTCTTACTTCCCTCAGTCTTTTTTCCTTTCTCCTGGCTGGCTGTCAGTGGTGCAATGATCAAACCTTTACGTGATTAATCCTTTGCTTGGAAGTCAAAAGGCTGCTGGTTTGATTCCAGCTAGGAACACAGTGGCGTCAGGAAGGCCATCTGGCATCAAACTCAGCCAATTCAAACATGCGCAGCGCCCCACTGTGGCAGCTGGAAGTAGCTTATTCTAACTTATTATCTTGTTCTGGTCTTTTCTTCTTCCTGCCCCTGTCATTGTGTTGATTGAGTTCACCTGTACCTAATTATCACATAATTTCCTCATGCGTCTTTTAATCTTGTTTTGTTTTTTTCATTATTTCCCTCCTTTTTTCCTTTTCCCATCTTAATTATTGTCTTGATTGACTTTACCTGTGCTTTGTTACCGCCATGTGTCTGTTTTTATTTGCCACCTTTTTCCCTTTTCCCCATATTATTAATTTCATTGACTTTTCCCATACCCTAATATCCCTTTATTCACTCGTTCTTTTAGCTTCTCTCCTCTTTTTTTCCTGCCCTTGTTATTGTGTTGATTGTGTTACCTTGTGACTTATTATTTCCTCATGCTTTCATTTTTTCCACCAGCATCTCTGTTTTTTTCTTTCCCCCACTATTGTGATTGCACTGAGTTCACCTGTGCATTATTATCCTCTCCCTGGTGTGCATGTGTGTGCAGCTGTGTTGCCGTCTCATCTCTCTCATGTTCCTGAGTCTGTCTTTTTTCCAGTAGTCCCTGTTGTGTTTGGATTTTGTAGGTGAATTGGATTTTCCTGCCACACAGTGTAGCCTCTTTTGTTGTTTTCAGTTTGGAAAACCATCTTTTTTTATTATCTTTGTGCGTGTGCGTGTGCGTGTGCGTGTGTGTGTGTGTGTGTGTGTGTGTGTGTGTGTGTGCGTGTGCGTGCGCACGCGTCTCTCTGCATTTGATCTGCTTTAGATTGCAAATGTGAAACTTTGAAAGTCGACATTTTACTATGAAGGGTCCATTTTCAGCCCATTTCAATGTAAAGACGCTGTAAGAAAGATGAACAATGAGATAATTATTATACTGTTAACTCACTGAATGGTTGAGGTTACCGTTTCCATACTGAACATTTATCTTTATTTGGTGGTAACCTCATATGCCCCTGCAGTCACACTGTGCAGAAAAGAGATTTCTCCCTGGAATTGATCTCCATCTGTGGACTGAGATGGATTTGACCCAGAGCAGGACTTCCTGAAGAGTTCACGGAGCAGGTCCTGCAGCTGTATCATGCTCTCAGGAGAGGTGAAATGGGGCCAAATCTGCAGCACAAAACTGACAGCTGAGAGAGGGAACTGTGGATATATGACAGTAGCATGACGACGATTGGCTGACAGAACACTTGCTGTGACCTGATTGGGCTGAAAAGATCGAATTGAGGAACACCGGGAGACAGCTGACAGAGCCGGCAGTGTGAGATACACTGTGCACTGTATGCATGAATAAAAATCAGCATGAAGACGAGTAACCTTGCTTAACTTAACTTTTGCTCAGACTGCCTACTCACGGACAGAGTCTCGAGTTTCAGTCCTCAAACCTGAAAGTCATAAAATGAACTTAAACAAAAGCTGCACCACCCACACCAATGCACACATACACAACTCAGAAACTAAAAACTAAAGTTTCCCCCAAAATAAAAACCAAACTGCAGTGCCGGAGGTGCCATCCCACACAAGTGCACTTTACTGTTTAATATAAACCCACCACACCTCCCACCATGCATATATTGCAATTTGCAGCCCCACCCCAAACCTTCACAGACAGAATATTATTTCTGAAGAGAACTGCGTTTATTCTTCTTTATACTGAGCCACAAACTCAAGTCAATAAAGCCTTACACGCTTTGTTTCTGATACACAATAAACAGAAAAGAAACAAGAAAAAAAAACTCCCGGCATCTGCATCGGTTCAAACTGAAGCATCGATGGCTGTAATGGATTTTTACAGGTTTCTGTGAGCATAGAAACACTTCTTTTGGTTAGCTGCATTTTAAATTCGGGGCTGCAGTCCAATAGTCGGGTTTTATGAAAGTTTCTAACTTCCTGAAGTCTCTGCAGCAATAATGAGAGCTGGTTGGATTCTCTAAATACTACAGAAACTTCCTTCAGTCTCTCCTTGTTGCCTCCTTGAGCAGACGAGAGCGTCCTTTATGAAGGACACCATAATTCAAAGTGATGCACAGAACAAATGACCAGCGCAGCTGAAACACAGATGTTTGCAGCGTGTCACGGTGTGTGGAAGCAGGCCGTGTGGTGTGTGATGGAGGTGAGGACCCAAATGCAGGAGCAGGCAGAGGTGCTTAACAAAAACAAGCCTTAATTGTGGCTACAAACAAATACATCAACCTCTAACTGGGAGGAAACTAGGGAACATGAGAAGCACGGAGAACATGGGAGCAAAAAACACTGCAACGAAAACAAGGATCCGACAAGAGACAAGTGGGAGACAGAGACAATAAATACACAGGATGGTGATTAGGGAAGACAAAAACAGGACGGTAGGAATGAGGCAGAAAAGACACCAAACCGTTCAAGGGGTCTGCCAGGGAAGCCACAGGTTACCCAGTTCAGGGGGCCGTCCAGGCCACGGGTGTGAGACATGTGGAGAGGGTCCAAGGATGCGGGCAAGGGAACGACAATCTCTCCTGAGCCTCAGCAGGCAGCCAACAGGTCATCCTTGGAAGTCTGACATTGTCCGACAATGGAACTCCCCAGACACCCGTGACATTGAACCCTTGGACTTTGGCTCGAAAGGCTCGCCCCAGTAAATACACGTCTTTGGACTGTGGGAGGAAACCGGAGAACCCGGGAAAAACCCACACAGACACAGGGAGGACATGCAAACTCCACACAGAGAGTGAGAGAGGAATCGAACCCGGGCCTTCTAGATGGTATTCTAACTGTGAGGCAGCAGTGCTAATCACCGCGCCACCATGTATCTAACATCTTGCTGGCTAAATAGAAGTTGTTTTAGTGGTAAATGTGAGGCCAATGCTACTGTGGCTTCATTGATTTAGTTCGATTCAATAGTTTTTAGTATTTATTTCTAAGCATTACCTTTCATTATTTCCATGCTATAAAAAAATAAAATGCAAATTCAAAACCATTTATTAGAACAAAGCCATGTCATATTAATATTACCGAAATGTTTGTTGAATGCTCTCCTCCACGCTGCCACCAAACAGGATGTGGAAGGTTCCAAATCTTTTTATAGTAAGGGGAGATTTGGAGCTTCCCTATGTGAGTAAGAATGCAGAGGGGGAATTTACCACTCTTTTCTTGTTAAATAGTCTTTGATACACTGCAAATGAACTAATGTATCGATAATCTTGTATTTAAGCTTCAGAGGGGGTAATTGGAATGTTTTGCTCTTAGATAGAGAACCCACAAATTGAGAGAGTTAACTGGTGAATTCTCACGTGGTTTATTCTGGGGGAGGGGCTTAGGTTTTATAAGTCTGGGTCAATGCTCCTGAAAAAGAGGGTGGCAGGTCTAGCGTGTTGGCTAGGGCCCAATAATAGTCATGGGCCTAGCCTTTGGGGGTTTTTTGGGTTTAGCTGATATTTGAGTTCTTTTGAACAGTTTTAAGTTTGTTTTGTATCTTTTTTTGGTCATATCACCAGCCTGACCTGCCTTGTAAACAGCACTTGCAAATAAATTGCACATCGGGTGAAGAGAATTCTGGCCTTCAAGTGTGTTTCCTCAACCGCAGCTGTGGCATTACTACACTGGGGCTGCAGCAGCTCAGGCTTCCAATAGTCAGGATGACTGGGGCTGCTTGGCAGGTTGCGAGCACGAGGGTTCTGGTGCTGCAGGCAATGAGGGCTCAGATGGAGGTGAAGGCTCTGAGGATGGATGAAGTGTCTCAGATGGCAGATGAGTTGGAGATGATGAAGCAGGTGACGATGCAGGTGGTTGACTAGATGATGGAGATGACTCGAAAGCGCTGCAGGTGATGCTGGCGAGGCGGCGCTGCAGCAGGCTCTGAAGATTGAAGAGATGACTCTGGGTGCTCCGACCTTTTTTGTCTTTGCTCGGACCAAGCCGTGAACAGGTTGCAGAGGCTTGGTGTCAGCAGACATGGGAGAAACAGTTCTTGGCTGAGGCATAGCTGAGCCATTTCACTTTCCCAGACCGAAACTGTGCAGACTGAAGTGGCTGCTGAAGAGTCGCTGCAGACTCTGATGAGTGAAAAGGAGGCGCTGCAGGCAGACGAGGAGCTGATGCTGCAGCTGAAAACTCTGACTTGGAGGACTGACAAGGAGCTGTAGACTCCGATGACTCTGACTGAAGAGGAAGCTGGGACCTGGCTGCCCCCACTCAGGGAACAGGAACGGGTGCGGGGACGGGCTAGTCCACGATCACCCCCACCTGTACTAACAGAACAGGTGTAGGAGTGAGCCTTGGACAGTTGGGGCACAGAATGACACTAATGCTGGGTTTCCATTAGTACCTACTCAGTGCGGTCGACTTGACTCGCACGACTCACCACGGTCTAGTTTTGCTTCCATTGCCATTGAGCACCACCTCGATGTGGGTGGAGTTGATATAGCAGCGCGGGCAGTAGTCTCTTGACTTAATCAAAACACACAACGATAGATGAGATAGAGGCAAGCTAACATAGCTAAGGCCAGTTTATTATCATCATCATGCATAAGTCCCCCGTACAATGTTTTAATGGATGAAGGTTATCATTGTTAAGTACCTATACCACCGCACATGTACTTCAAAAGTGCCACTGTTTGTCCACTTCTGGCAACAATTACCATAATAACCCTATGTTGGCTGTGAAGTGCAGTTTCTCAGCATTCAGAAACCGTTTGTATTTTTCCGATAGGACAAACGGTTGTGGAATTACGATAATTCAAATTTCCTTTGATCAGCCGCCTCAGCACTCGGTGTTAACCAGCTGTTCACGGCTAGTAGGGGCAGGTAAACGGGTGCTTCAGCGGTGATCGCCCGGCAGTATAGGGTTAATATATGTATGCTGTGTGCACGTTTCAGACGGCTCTCTTGTTGCAAAACTACCGCTGCAAACTGTCGGTCTGGGCATTCAACCCGCGCCTCCAGTTTTTTGCTGTCAGGTTTTAAACATGGCGCGGTTGATTCTGGTGAAGGAGTCACTCCCATGACTCTGCTAGTGACGACACTCCCAGGCCAATCAGTGGCATGCTGTTCTTCCGCGTCACATTTTCGGATCGCCTCGGCTTGCTTGGAACCCCGGCTGAGTGAGTACCTGCTACCTGGTACCAGGTCCTAATGGAAACACCTTCAAACCGTGCCGAGTTGAGTCGAGCCGCGCTGTAAAACTGAACACAACACACAGGTTAACACAGGAAGAAGCCAAACATGATACAAACATGATACAAACACAGACTGCACAACACAGGGAGAAAACAGACACAGGAAACTCCACACAGAGGGGAAACACTACGGGACAAAACAGGGAGAACTGAGGTCTAAAGCAATGAGAACACATGAAACAATATAACAAACAAACAGTAATAATGAAGGCAAAAGCTTTGCTCTGCATCCTGAAACCCCGTTACCTGGGATTTTCCTTGCGCCACCAACAATCAGAGATGAAGGAGGAGCTTAATGATGAAGGGTTCAGGATGCTTTTCCTCAACTGGCTCCTTTCAATGTTTAGGAGTAGCAGCTCCACTCAATGCTCCTCCTAAATGATGGAGCTCCTCACCCTGACACCTTCAGAGGAAGCTCATTTCTGCTGCTTGTATCCACGTCTTATTCTTCTTATTCTACACACCACAGTGTAGATGGACTGGTAAGATGACAGCTTCTCTCTCTTCGTCACAACAGAGCAGTCCACATCACTGCAGACGCTGCCCCACTCCATCCATCGATCTCCCCGTTCTAGTGAACAAGATCTTGAGATATTTGAACTCCTCAGCTTGGAACAGCAACTCTTCCCTGACCCAGACTGAGAGCCCTGGCCTCAGACTTAGAGGTGCTAATCCTCATCCCAGCCACTTCACACTCGGCTGTGAACCGCTCCAGCGAAAGCTGGAGGTCAGCGTTTGATGACAGAATAACATCATCTGCAACAAGCAGAGCTGAGATCCTGAGACCACAAACTGATGTTCTGGTGGAAATATTATTGTGGATTAAAACTCTACAAGAGGCAGTAGCAGTCTGATCTACCGGCGTGGGGGCCCACTGGAGGAAAAAGTTTTGTTGGATGCTGTTTGAGATTTGCATGGTAGACACAGCATTCACAACATGTCTGAATTTGAAGGTATTTGGGAATTTAACGTGTGTCCCACCTTCAGTGGAAGATGACACAAAGACAAAAACACTTCCAAATCTTCTCCTTCGCCTTCCACGCAAAACATCAAAGAATAACCTGCAGCAAAGTGGAACAGCCCTTTAAAACGTGTCTGTGGGGCTTCAGGAGGAGAGTTATTCTCCGTTTAGCTGAAGCAGAAGTATGGAGGTATGACATCATCCTAACGAGCTTCTGTGGAGATTTTTGTGGCTGTAAAGCTGAGAGAACGATTCTTGGTTTTTCTCCGTTTCCTGAAATATTTGCAGTCTTGGAAAAACTGATTTACTCGTACGTCAGCCCGCTGGAGGACGTGGGACCCAACTGAAGTGTTAAAATGTGCTGCGAGTCAGCAGCAGCGGCGCCGTGGAAATCGATACCAAAGGTAAACAAGCAGAGAGATGTAAATAACAACAAGCTTCCATTTACCGAGCAGCAAAACTGCAACTCTGACACTGATTTATGTCCCACCGTGTGTGTGTGTGTGTGTGTGTGTGTGTGTGCGCGTGCGTGTGTGTGTGTGTTTGACCACATGTGTTTTCTGTTTGTGCGTGTCAGTGGAAATGAGGTGACCCGCTGTGTGTGAGCGCGCTCAGACAGAATGCCTCGTCAGATGTCTGGGGACGGTCGGCCAATCAGCTCGTGTCTGTGGCCCTTACACACACACACACACACACACACACACACACACACACACACACACACACACACACACACACACACACAC
>JAVDPK010002338.1:320455-335456 GCA_034780415.1 Cichlasoma orientale
ACACACACACACACACACACACACACACACACACACACACACACGCACACACGCTGTACTGTACATAAGTAGGCTGAAGCTTGTTATTCCTTCTCTTTCTTACTCCCAATACAGCACCAGTACAACCTCTCCTCCCTTATACGTTTCTCTCTCTCAGCTCATTCTTTTCTTCTTCCTCCTCCCCTTCGTCTTCTTTCTCCCCTCTTCACCCCACCCTCTCCTCTCCCTCGGTCCCAGCAAACAACAAGCCTTCACCTTCTCCCACGCTATCATCTCAAGTCCCCAAACACACAGACTGTCTTCCTCCCCCTCCTTTGGCTGCTTCCACTCTGCAGCATCAACACCTCTAACCTCAGCAACCTCCCTCTCCTCCTCGGCTCCTTCCATCCCTGCTGCAGCGCCGGGTTTCCCTTCATTTCTCTCTCTTTATTCAGTCAGGGAGTTTTTTCTTTTAAATTCACAGACGTATATGCGGTGCAGTGTGAGCTGTGTCGGTGAATAAGTGATTTTAAAAAATGGCCTCTAAACAGTTCAAGCACTTTCATTTCAGGTGAAGAGATTAATTCAAGACATTATTTATGTTAAGTAGACTCTTCTTCAGTGACATCCACATCTCAGAAGAAAACCTTGAACTTGAAAAATTATTTGCAACTTGACAAGTATGATTATTAACCTTTAATTCATACCTGCTTTTCATGGCATTTATTGGGACTTAGTACTCAATTCATCGTGTGATTAAAAAAAATCAAACTTCACTTATTTGCCTCTTCCTGAAGTTTATGACTAAAATCACTCAGCAGACTCTGTAGCAAAAAACAAGGCTGTTGCATAGCTGCAGTTCCTCTGATGTCCAGCAGAGGCGCCACAGTGAGTCAGTCCCCATAGACTCCCATGTTAAAACCTTCCAGCAGAAATAAACATGTTTACAGCTGATACACAAACTGCTTTTGTCTCTGTAGATAATTTCTGCCTTAATAACAGCTGTATGGGGGGAGGAGGTTTCTATAACTCACCTGTTTAAAGTTTGCATTATCAGGGGCGTGGCCTCTCTGACTGACAGGTGGATGGTGGCACAGGTGGCTGTAGCTGCTAGCTGTCTGCTAGCTTCACCTCAGCTAACTGGAGTCCCTGAACTGGACCTCTGGACCGTGTTTGGGCTGTTGGAGCATTTTTAATGCAATTATCTGACCAATAATATGGCTGCTGGGGCTTCATTGGACAGACCGTCCAAGAAGGCGGAGCTCCAGTTTACTGAGTGAAATTTGAGCATTTTGTTTGGTTGTTACTGAGCACTGATCAGCAGGTACCTGTGTGACACTCCCATACAGTCCATGGGTGAAGGTTAGGTTTTTTAGAAGCAGCTGGTAAGTTAAGGCTATTAAAGGAACTTGATGAGGTTGAGGTTCTTAGCTTTAGGCACTAAAAGTGTAGAGGTGTAGGCTCTTTGTTTCAAGCTAGTTTCACACAGAAAAACCTTTAAAGCACTTGGTTAGTTTAAAGCTCTAAAACACAGCTTGGTGAAGTTTTGGAAAGGACTGTGTCTCGAGCTGGAACCAGGAACGATGCTCGCCTCGTGTGTCTGAACGTGACGACTGTAAATTCGCCCACGTGTGAGCTGGGAGGGACAAACCTCAGCTGCAGTTCCACACGTCTTTAAACACAATAACTTCCAGTTCTGGTAATATTAAATGTGATGAGGTACAATATGTGAGATCAGAGCGGTGTGGAAAAGTCAACCCTGAGAGGGAGAGCAGTCCCATAAGAGCTCATTACAGTGGCAGTCACTGTACATCAGTTATGCTGATGTCCGGTGACAAAGATATTCATGAAAATAAAGATGCAAACATATCCTCAGGGTGCACATTTCCCATAAACCTTTGCTCTGAGATTACGGTCTGAATGAATTCAAACTGATGAGGGAATCCGTTTTTTGAGTGTGTGAGAGATGAGAGCAGCTCATTAAACAGCTGCAAACAAACACGCTCTCTGATTTGGTGGATTTTAGTTTGTTGTACCTGAAGTGCTTCTTTGCATGAGCAAATGTTAGCGTTGGACTGTGGGCATTCCCACCAAGCCTGTTCTATCGCACACTGACGGATACACATCTGTCCTCAGCGTGCCGGATTTCAGCATCAAGGGCTGTCATGAGTAAGACAGCGTGCCTGCTCGGGCTAGGATGATGCACATCTGTGCTGCAGTGGTAAAGTCAGTGTTAAATACGCTTCAACTGTACAGTCAAAGCTGTCTCAAACATCACACAAGGAAATTCATTTTCAGAAATATGAACTCGTATTCAATTAAAAGCACTCGTTGGTTGTAGCCTGCGGAGTAAAAGGTGGATGTAGCTGACCTTTTTTGTTTTGAAACTGGAGGTGATGAGGGAGGGTGGATCTGACTGTGCAACTGCTCACTCACTGGCTAATGACTTGTCAATCACAAATTCCTAACCAATGAGTGCACGCTGAAGAATCGCCCTTTGTGACTCTTAGAAGGACCAAAACATGCAGAATAAAGTGTTACTGAATATGAGCTGAAACCAGTGGGTGTTTTCTGAGGTCACGTCTGAGGTGTGCTTCCTCCACACTTCCTCAGAACCGGAAGTCCCTGTAGTGCCACAGCCATCGCCCCCTGGTGTTCATTAGGAAGAATGCAGGTTTAAGATCATACCTGGAAGCTGCATCTGTCTGTTACGCAGTCTGTGGTTAAATGTTACACGCTGCTGGCTGTAACGCAGTCTGCCTTCAGTCCATGTTTATGACATCATGAAGAGTATTTCAGTGCTGGATGTCGGCTAATTGGAAAGCTGATGCAGATTTGTTTTATTTATTTATGCCACTTAAACATAAAACAAAGTTTTTGTGCTTTAATCAGCGTCGGCCTTTTGTAAAATAATCTGTAATGTAATTAAATTCATGAAGTTTAAGAGAACTCAGCCCTTTGTGTCCAGAGTGGGGTCCAGAGTGGGGTCCAGAGTGGGGTCCTCTCTTCACTGTGTCTGAGTCAGTCTGACCCTCTGGAGAAACGCGCGCCCACCCCTGGTGTGAACGGCGTGGACGGGCTTCAGCACGGCGAGCTGTCGTCTCACTTCCTGTTTCACGGCAGGTGAAACTCCGGCGAGGAGATCAAATGAACTGCGGTCCCATCTCAGTGCTCGAGAGTATTCAGAGACATTTAACCTCTTTTAAAATGCTGTTTTCAGCGGCTCTGTTTGTGCATCTGAGAACTTCATTGCTCCCTTTATCTGTCACATGTTCTCAAGTGTTTTCACACCATTAATTATGATTTTTGAACTATTTTCATGCAAAAAGGAGTAAAAACAGAAATACCAGAAACCAGAAACGGCTTCTTGAAAACTGTTTTTCTTGTTTCAGAAACGCTGAAACACAAATCAATGCACGCTTTACATATTTCAGCATCATTTTAACACCAGCATGCAGACGAACTTGTGATGTCGTAACTCTTTGATCAACAGCTGATCAGAATGAAGTCATCACAGTCAGGCTGACTTTCACCTCAGACTAAATCTGAGTCTGCGTGCAGATGTGGAAGATTTCAAAGATCCTGTGAAGAAAACATTTCACTGACCCGATTACTGAATTATCTCAAAATGAGACGCCTCATTAGAGAATAATTACCAACAAATTACAATCAAATCAGAGCCTATGGAAGCCTAAAAGGGCCATCTATTTCACACAGCTTTATCCACTTCGCCTCCGCTCAGCTTCGTGCGCCCTCCCCTTGTCATTGCTTCCTGCTTTCTTCTCCTTTCTTTCTTTCTTTTGCTAAGCTCCGCCCTGTTCCTCAGGTGTGTCAGGTGGAGAAATTGGTGAACTGTTCTGCTCCTTTTTAAAGGAGGCTGGGAGAAGGTTTCCCTTTGTCTGTGATGAAGAAGCTTTTGAGCCTCCTCCGATCGCTGCTTCTTTGTTGGGACTTCTTTGCTTCCTCTCAGGATGGAGGCTGTGGCAGCTTCACCTGTTGGTTGGTTTTCTTCGTTAGTTCATGGAGGGACGTTCTGGGTGGAGACCTCTCTGTCTTTTTGTTTCTTTTGGCCTGCAGACCTTTAGTTTATTTCTTTTGTGAATGAAAGCCTCGGTGGTGGTGGCGTCATCCTGCCTGCATGCTGCAGCCACAGAGCCGACCTGAGCCTTTGTTTCTTCTGGCTGCGGCTGTAACACACAAACAGACCGACAAATTCATGCTAGGAAACATTTTTATGATTGCAGACAACACACAGCAATAAACGGCCGCTCGGTGCCTCGAATGCTAAACGTTCTTCTCTCGGTCCTGCAGACGAGCTCAGCCTGCGGTGATTCCTCACTTTGCTGCGTCTCTGCTTTGTTTGCCTGTTAAAGCGTGTGGGCTAAATTAATTGTGCTTGATTGGCATTAACATAGCCAAATAAGAATTTGAATCTGGTAATATTGAACACCCAGAGGGCAGCGGCAGTCCCAACCCCCCAGAGTACTTATCATGCTTTGCTGCTGCTGGCAGCTTTGTTGGTTGTGTAAAATGCTGCTGGATGCCATTTGATTTGTTTACTGTTGGAGCTTCATATACGTTCATTTCTGATTTCAGGCCCGCGTCTGCTCTGAATATTTATGTGCAAACATGAATTTATTTGAAAATGTTATTGCTTGTCTGCATCATACGAGCGGCCCCGTTTCCAGCTGCCCCACTGGGGCGGAAATGAATGAATGAATTAGCACCTCTTGTCCGGTAAGAAATGAAGCTAATTTATAATCTAATTATGATGATGTCTCAGGGATCAAATTAACATTGTGTGTGTTTGCATATCTGTGTAAATATGGAAATGACGGCGTTGTTATTCCCACACATGAATGTCACCCTGTTTATTGTGCACTCCACATGGCTGCAGCTACCCTGCTTCAACACTCATTCATCTTCTTCTCCACTCTTAATTCTGGTGCTCAGCCAGCCTCGAAGCCTGCGATGGGTGGAGGAGGAGGAGTAGGAGGAGGAAGAGGAGGATGGGGGGGGGGGGGCATTAATTAACAGCAAACCAGCGATGAGGCAGAGACTTCCTCTAAGTTTGCTTCCTGTTTCTGTCTCCAGAAAGATGTGCACTGAACCACGACTGGAGCTCATTTCGTCTTTTTTAGGGCACAAATTTGTATCTCTGTCGTTTGAAGGAAACACGCCGTACATGCTCTCCCTCTGCTCCCTCTGCTCCCTCCCTTCATGTGTGCCCATGCAGGGCCCGTGGGAAGCACTGACTCTGGGAGCAGACAGTCTGCAGCCCTGAATAAATGTATAAGAGGGGGGAGAAGGGGAAGGGAGGGCACATTAGCAGGCAGCAAAGGGAGGAGAACAACATACTGAGTGTTGGAGGACATACATGCAGAGAGAGGAGCGCTTTCAGCTTCCTTCACTGGTCCCTCCATCTCCTCCCAGCACAAACACAAGCTCAAACACACTCCCAGCCGCACACACACACACACACAATCACACTGCTTTAGGGTATACCAGCCGGCTTTGGCAGTCCTCTCTCTCCTTTGTTGTTTTTGCTATTGGTTGGTCTCAGCGGCGGCAGAGCAGCGTGCCTCTCCATCACCGCCTCTGTGTGTGTGTGTGTATGTATGTGTGTGTGTGTGTGTGTGTGTGTGCGTGTGCGTGTGTGTGGAGTCTGCGAGGCAGCGTGTGAAGGATACCACTAGCAGCACCCGGGTAAGTCAGCCTCTTCCTTCCATCCCCTTTTTTTGAGCGTTTCTATCTCGCCTGGGATCCTCGCCTCTCTCCACCTCCTCTCCCTCTCTCTCTTATTCCTCTGCACGCTCTCTCTCTCCCTCAGTGTCTCTCTCGGTCTGCGTTACGCCGTCTCCTCCCGACTGCGCTCTCGCCATACCTGCTTCTCTCTCTCTCTCTCTTTCTCTCTCCTCATTGGTGTGTCCTGATTCCCTTTTTTCCATTAGGCTCTGGGCCCCATTGGTCGTCCGCCTTCTAACCATTATCTCCACTCCTCCACCCCTCTGTCATCCTCTCTCCCTCTCTGCTCTCTCTCCACCTCCTTCCCTCGTTCCCAGTCACATCTCTCAAGTCGTAAAAATGATTTGCATGCAGGAGGAGAGCGCAACTTTGCAGTGAGAAAAATAAAGGAGAGGCTGAAAATAGGAGAGCAGGAGGAAAAGTTTACAGAGACGACTGCAGCTGGAAGGTAACTTCTGCTCATTTATGGCTTCTTGTGTGTTCGCTTTCCCGTAGCTGTGATGGTGTGATGATTATCTGCAGCCCTGCACAGATGATGCCCGAGTGGGAAAACTCTTCAGGGTTTAATCCGAGTCTTGTAGTTGCACTGGTGTCTTATCGTTTGGGTTTATTTCTGTGATGCTGCTGCAATCAGGCGCGTTGTTGCGATGTTGTTACAGCTGAGTGAGAAATATCATGTAGAAACTTGCATTCTTTGGAAGTTTGTTGTGGAAGTTTGGTGTTGACGCTGCTCTGCAAACTCACACTGTGTTTTCTGGAAACGTCTCTCATCACGATGCTCCTAAATTCCGGATTATTACAAGATTTTCTCCCGTTTTCTGTTCCTGAAGCGCTTTTATTTGTGCACAAATGTGCTGTCACTCTGATGTCTTCATGGAAGTTGTGGAAACAGAGGCTGAGGGAGCCAATTTGAAGTTGGGCTCAAACTTCAAACACAGTCAGCTCTCAGTCACACACAGTCCCTTCGGTCTGCACTTCCTCCACAACAAACGCCGTTTTTGCCGATGCAGATGTTGTGTGTGTGCGTGTGCTGCTGCGTGTGGCACACACACACACACGCACACAGAAGAAGGCAGATGCCTGCAACATGCTTCATTCTGTCATGACAAACAAAGCTCTGCTACAAAGTGAGCTGCTGCTTTCACAGTGACTGTTTCTCATGTCAGCACAGGATGGAAGCAGCGTTTGAACACATCTGGGGAGAAATCCTAACTGATCGTGCATTACTTGTAAGAGTCTTTGCAGAGTAAAAGTATTTGCAGGTCGGGATAAATTGATTTGTCTGCCAATATCAGCAGTTTAGAAAGTCTGTCCTTTGTTTCCCAACAGTTTTGTCCTCCTTTTTCATTCCTTTAGTCGAATAAATCTGCAAATCGGATTCAAAGGCAGAGTGACGAAAAGCTGCAAGACTCTAAATAAGTTTAAGGAAGAGCTTTTTTCTCTGTTTACTTGCACAAAATGAAACAATAATTTAATAAAACCCCTAAAAAGCCAGTGCAAAGTTTAACAATCCTGAATTCAGTCTGAAGTAATCTTAAACCTGTGAAACTGCTGTTGGACAGAAGCTGCTACAGTAGGAAGTGCAGCTCTGTGCCGAGCCGCTCGGTGAGGGGAGGTGAAGCCGTGTTCTCCGGGATGTTCCTGAAACCGCAGCAGGAAGGAGACGTCTTGCTTGTTAGAGAGAGAGCGCGGGGCTGATGTGCTTTGCTGAGCGAGCCGAGGACAGCGAGACCGCTGAATGTGATTAAATTATAGAGGGAAAGCACGCTACCTGGGTCTGACTGAGACCAACACTGCGGGAACCCCCCCACTCCTCCTCGTCTTCCTCCCTCCCATCCCCTCCTCTGTGTGGCATGAAAGTGAAAGAACCCAGCCCCCCCCCGCAATCACGGGAGGCTCGTCAGAGAGGAAATTGGGTGTTGATGGGATTGCTGAATATGGAAGGTCATGAGATGCACTCGGTCACTGTAACGCGCGACAGCTTCGACGCGAGGAAGAAATTTGCAGCTACGAATGGGTGGGGGTCTTTACTGTGTCTCTTACTGCTCAGCAGCCTAATGAATGAGCAGGAAAAAGCCTCCTGGGGATCCCCTTCATGCAGCCGACAGGGGTGGGGGTGGGGGGCAGCTGCGTGCTCATATTAGCTTCCATGTTGAATGGCTGAGTCCCACATGAACATGCAACACTAAGCAGGACTGAGCCATGCGGTAACATAGAGCATGACTGTGCACTCGGGCTGGACCGCTCTGCTGCCTCACTCACAGCACGCTACATGCATTTAAACGCGTGTGCACGACCAGTCGACCCGACGACTGAACACGGCTGCTTCATTAGCCTGTGTCACAACACTAATCAGAAAAAAATTATTATTAACTGTTGGGTCCAAGATGTTACACCGCCACCCACCACTAGAAGGCAGCATCTCTCTCGAGGGGAGTGAGGTAGGACGTCCAGAAAACTTCTAATATAATCCGAACTTCCACTCTGTTGACTTCCTGCTCCATAGGTGGCGCTCTCACGCTCGTCCTAAATGAACGAGGCGCGTATGTTTCGAGAAAATAGACACGTGTAGATGTTTCACAGCTTTCTGCTGCAGTAATAAACGTTTCTGTGAGTATCGGGGACGTTGCAGCACGACTCGCGCTGCTGGAAGCAGGAAGCGATTATTTTATCCCCTCGCTGCTGCTCACTGAGGATGATCTCAGAGCGCCCCCTGTTGAACTGTAGCGGTTCTGCAGGACTTCGATGTGTGCTGGCGGAGTCACAGTCGACTTGTAAACGCACTCACAGCGTTTATATAAAGTTCAACATCGCCTCTCAGATTTAGGACTGTTCAACTTGTCGATTATCATCAGGAATAGTATTTATGTAATATTTATGTGCGTTTCTGCAGGTGTGTATTACATGTATGTTACATTATTATAATACTGCTCATATTTTTAAAAATGACGCAGTGCTATGTTAACAATAGACAGATAATATCTTATTAATCATCTCATTGCTCTTTTTTCGACACTTGAAATAAATCCCAGAATAAACAAAATTCAGTTAAATTATTGTCATTATAGTGAAAATCTCAGTGTAACCTTTGTGTATTTGTGCTGCATAATTTATTTCTAAGTGATGCTTATTTTTTAGACTAAAGCATTACAGATGAGCATTTCCAGCAGCTGGGTCTGAAGCCAGGGAGGGATCGGGTCCGTGTTCTAGGCTCTCTGGTTTAGGACGGGATCAGCTGATGACAGCGTGAACGTTAAACGCTCCGTACGAGGCGACTCGCTCGCGTCTGAAACAGAAGCAGCTGCTGATGCTGAGCGAGAGCGGCGCAGACGAACGCCGTCCAGAGTTAAACATTTAAACGAACTGAACGCGGCGCACCGCTGAGGAGTTCCTGAAGCTGAAGTTTGGAAAATCAAAATGATTTTTCTGGACTTTCTTTTGGTGGAGAGCAGCTTTCAAAAGCAAAAAATATTCTCTGTTTTATTTTTTCCTTTTGTCTTTGAGCATCCGTGCAGCATCTCTGCAGCACACCTGTTCCTGTAACATAGGCCGTGCAGAACTCGATTATGCAACACATGGTGAAGATTACACAATGATTTCTATATGAGGAGACAAAAAGAGGGAAAGGCAGCTCATGCAGTTAATACAGCTTGATAGTATTATACCTGTGAGCAGACGAGGATGATTTGATGATGGTCTCTGCAGCGCTGCATGGATAGGAGAGATGCTCTTGCACAAAAAGCATGCAATCACCTCTCCCCACACATAAACTGGTATTTCTAAAGGAAGCGTATGCAGTAAAAAATATGCACGTTTTTATTTTAAAGTAAATTTAACACAGGCTGGTGACCTGTACAGGGTGTACCCCGCCTCTCGCCCTATGACAGCTGGGATAGGCTCCAGCCCCCCACAGCCCTGAACAGGATAAGCAGAAGACAAATGAAGGATGAATGGAAGGATGGATGGATGGAAGGATGGATGGATGGATGGATGGAAGGATGGATGGATGGATGGATGGAAGGATGGATGGATGGATGGATGGATGGATGGATGGATGGATGGAAGGAATTTAACACATTAAAGCAGCTGATTTATTCAGTGTACATCTATTAATATGTAGAATGTATCATTGCTAATTACAGATAATTTAGTGTTGTCTGAACCTGATCAGTTGTGTTATTACTATTGTTATTACTGTTATTATAGTTACTGGTGTTTGAGGTGCTATAAATAGCTGCGCATTGGTCTGCTTTCCTTCTGCGAGCCGACCTCAGTTTGCTCTGAACTTCCACAGCTGCTATCCTTTGTTACTTTCCCCCTTTGCTGCTTTTTCTTCTCTTGGTTGTCTCAGATTTTCCTTTTCTCCGCCTCCCCGCTGACTGTCTAAGCTCCAAATTCAGTGTATTTGCTTCACCTTAATTGCGATTTCTATATGTAAATGATAAAATAAGGGAGCATCTACATCCATTCACGGCTAAAGCTGGAAGTGGAAACGATGACTGAGATTCATAAATGAGGAGCACGCATGTGCATGTGTGTATAAGTCTGATGAAAAGAATGTGTGTGCACTTTTCTGCCTACAGAGTACAAATCAGATGACCCTGGTGTGCACCACCGAGGCTCTCTTTCCTCGGAATGAATCATTGATTAGGCAGCAGCCGGTCTGAGCTGAAACATTTTTTGTCTTTTTCTGGACCCGTTCGGAGGCCAGAGGGATCATCCTGTGGTCACACTGCGAGCGTGCGTCTTTGTGGGAATCAATGCGGTCTTCCAATCAGTCTCGGTGACGCGGTCAGGCTCGGGCAGATTGATCTATTCGAGCCGACACGTTGTCAATGCTGACATCTCCTCGGTGTAAGATGTGGCTGCTCCCGCGTCCTTCACACATGTGCTCCCGCAGCGGCTGATTAATTATGCTGCTCATCAGTCAGAGCTGGATTCAGGATTTGCAGCAGATACTGTAAAACTTTACCCGGCAGCACGCTAGATTTTCAGGCTGCTGTATTCAGCGCCTAAAATGCTGCGATTGTGAAACGAGTCAAAAACAATTCATTTCAAAGGTTAACGTGATCACAAAGTCACTACTATGGAAACCGCTCTGACCTCCAAAACCTACCTGATCATTTAAATGGAAATCAAACTAGTACAGCTATTGTGCATACGAAACCACGAATGAAAGAAAGACACACACAGAAAGATAAACAGGAAGAACACGGGAGGAAAGGAGGCGGCATACAGGAAGGAAGTATACTGAAAGGAAGGAAGAAAAGGAGAACAAATATATGGGAGGAAAAGAGGAATCATGTACAGCAAGAAAGTACCCAGGAAGAACATTGGAGGAAGGAAGGACTTATACAGAAAGAAGGAAAGGAAAAAGGAAGGCAGGCAGGAAGGAAGGAGGAAGCAAGGAAGGAGGTATGTAGAAAGGAGGAAAGTACAGTGGCCCCTCGCTATCTCGCGGCTCACTTATTCAGTGTATCGGGATTTTTAAAAATATATCTATTTCTGTATCGCGGAGTTTTCGCTATATTGTGGTATTTTGCGGTATATAGGTATTTATCTAACTCCCCATAACTATGTTCATCGCTCGGAGGAAGAGATCAGTCACGCCTACAACTTCAGCGGAAATAGAAGTTACAGCCGCGGGCGAAGGGACGGCACCACCTGATGAAGCGGCGCCTTCAGAGGAGCTGTAACGCTCCATAATTCATCATCTTCATCATTCAGGTTGTAGTAAGAGAGTGGGAAGGGTTTATAAAGCTTTAAAATAATAAATATAAAGCTTCTACTTTGTGGATTTTCACCCATCACGGGAATGTAACCCCCCCCCCCCCTCCCCCCCCCGATAGGTACACAAGAAGGCAAGGAAGAAAGAATTCAGGAAGTTAGGAAGAAAGGAGACATATGGAAAAAATGGGAAGAAGGACACACGTATACATGAAGTAATGAATGGAGAAGGGAAGGAAAGAGGAATACAGAAAGGAAGGATACAGGAAGAAAGATAGGAAGTAAGGAGGTATACAGAAAGGAAAGAAGAAGTGAGGTGTGCTTCGTTAAAGGAGGACTCATGAAGTATGTGAGGAATGGGGTGCGAGGGTAGTTTTTGGGTATGTTAATTAGAATATCATGTAGAGCCACTTGTGTAATTGTGGGCTGTCATGTCAGGACTGAAATCCAATAGGGAAAGGTTATACTGCTTGTTAGCGGATAAAAAAAAATGGGATTACAGTACATGTGACAGGTTACCACCTCGATGTGGTCGTCCGTCCCCCCGTGTGAAAAAGGTCCGCGGAAAACAGAGTACAGAGTGTTTCAGTGTGGGTATTCCTCCAGAGACGTGCGCGCACACACACACACACACCTTCGTGCCTTTCCTCGGGGAAAACGCGATCTATCTCCTGGCGGGCAGGCCAATTAAAAACCAATCAGGCTGCTTGGAATGTGCTGGTAATGGGAAAGCCGAGGCAGTGGAGGAAGTGTGGCTGATTAATGGACATTTTCACCTTGTGGCATAACAGCCTGCCACAGGCATCCATCACCTCGGGGGACAACGCTGGCCCCACACCTATCCACAACTGTCTGACATATGGTATAAGATGCAGATGTGTGATGATGGGCATAAAGTGCCTGATGAAGCTGCAGCAGCTCCACATTAACCTGGCTGATCTGCAGGCTGCTGCAGCGTCATGACTAAAGCTGCGGTTCTTCCTGGTCAGGCATTAGAGGACGTTCCACAGAGAGGACACGCTGCCGGAAATCCTCCTAAGACTGTTCAACATGCACTATGCAGCATCTCTCATGTATTAAAGGCTTGGAAATGAGCCCTTCGTGTGCTGGATGCAAGCATTAGAGACATTTTTCTTTATTATTATTTTACGCTTAGCCCTGTTAATCACAAACATTTCCAAACTCCAGATTTGATGTGTTTTGGTTGCTGTCAGGTCAGAAGTGGACTTTCCCGCAGGCCGCAGACGCATTAACGGCAGAGTCAGGACGCTCTTACCGAGCAGAAGCGCCGTGTCTGTGTCTCCCCCTCCAGTGCCATTGTCAGGCAGCGAGCATTCAAAAGAAAAGTATTAAACGGTGTGAGCCGAGTTCGTTCCATTTCAGGAACTGCTGTGACCTACTTCACACAGGCTGGCAGCGAGCTGTAAATAAGGATTTTCATAACCTGCTTTGGCCTTTTCCCATTAGAGCCACGACGGTGCCTTGAAGAATATTACAAAGAGGTGAGGAGCAGCTGTTTGGAGCGCTGCTATGATATCATCAAAGCGCTGACCTCCAGACTGCTGGAGTCTTTGTCGCGCAATTACAATTAGTTGTAGCACCACGTTTAGTATAAATGATAGAATGGGACGGTGCAGGGGAAGTAATTGAATCTTTGTGTCCTCAGCTGCAGTTCTAAGTTGATAGGAGTCGGTCTGCGCATTTATCAGCCCACCTTCACCTCGTTTTACCCGCTTTACTGTGAAAATGAATTTCTCTGTGAAGTCGAATTTATCTTCAACCTTAGCCTGCTTACTTTGCAGATCTTTTACAATTGAATCAGCAGCGACACTGGCACCTGTTGACATTTAGCTTCTCTCCAAACAATGAAACGATGAGTCATTAAAGGAAATGTTTCAATCACAACAACACCGCCTCCTCCGTAATGACGCTACGGTGATTGCGTCATTACTGAAAAGTCAAGCAAGCGTGCAGTCTTTGGGTCACAGAGGCAGAGAGTTTGGTTACATCACTGTGGGCGGCCGGGAGGGAGGCGGCATTTCACGGAAGGAAAGAAGTATACAGGAAGGAACAAAGGAAGGAAGGACAGATACAGAAAAAGGAAGGAGGCATACAAAGAAGGTATACTGTACAGAAAGGGAGTTTACAGAAGTTAAGGGAGGAGGTGTACATGAAGGTCGTAAAGTTATACAGGAAGGAAACTTATAGGAAGGAAGAGAGGAAATAAGGAAAACGTGTAGAGGAATGAATAAAGGAAATAGGTATCCTGAAAAGAAGTGAAGGAAGGAAGTATGAAGGAAAACATATACAAAAAAGGAAGGATAGGCTTAAAGAAAGGAAGCATACAGAAAGGAAGGAAGGAGACATACATGAATGAATAAAGGAATGAAAGGAGGAAGGAAGGATGTATATGGGGAAAAAGGAAGGAAGTAAACAGGATTTTTTTTAAAGTGAAGGAAGGAAGTATGATAAAATAAACAAAGGAAGGAAGGACACAGCTTGTGAGGAAGTAGGTATATTATAGAGGAAGGAATACAGTATATAAAAGAAGGAAAGGAATGAATTATATAGGCAAAAAGGAAGGCTTTAGAAAGGAAGGAAGGACACAGGAAGGAACAAAGGAAGTAAGGATGTATAGAGCAAAAAATCTAGAAAATAATAAGAAGGTCAAAAATAAGAAGTAAGTATATAAGAAGGTAAAAAGATAGTAGGGGTATTGAAGGAAAGGGTTCTTATATAGCGCTTTTCTACTCTAGCTGAGCACTCAAAGCACCATCTATGAAAAAAAGGTAGGAAGGAAGTATATGGAAAGGCAGGAAGAAAGGAAGGATGTATGCAGGAAAAGGAAGGAAAAGATTTTCAAACAGGGAAAAAGAAATGAGAAAAGGAAGCAAAGGAAGGAGGCGAAGATAAAAAAGGAAGTGTTAGGGCAGTCCATGGGAAAGTGGCGAGATATTGGAAAATGATTACCAAACAGGCATCCATTATTCAGCAGGGCAATCAGGGAGGCACCGTCTCCTTATTTATGCGAGCTCTGTAAATCAGATTTGTCGGTTTTGATCACTCTAAAATCTCCCAGTCACACGCGGGCAATATTGGGTGAATATTACACTGTCTAATGGGTAATTGATGACGGCATGTGACACCGGTCGAGACGAATGGACGGCCTGCAGGAGTGAGGAGGAGGAGGAGGAGGAGGAGGAGGTGTTGGAGAGGAGCTGATTACTGAGAGTAGCTGTGCGGGAATAATTCAGGTTCACACGCAGGCGTCCTCCCGCTTCCTCTTTTTCAAAAAATAAATGTAAATCAGGAAGTGTGCGCACTGCTGACTACGGAGGGCATCGTATTAACCAATCAGGATCCAGAGCAGGCTTGGCTATAGGCGGTGGAAAAGCCTGTTTTCATGATCCTCGTATTATTTTGTACATTGAGGCTTAATTGAAAATATGAATAACTGATTTGTGGAGGTTTAGGAGGCATGTGTGTGTGTGTGTGTGTGTGTGTGTGTGTGTGTGTGTGTGTGTGTGTGTGTGTGTGTGTGTGTGTGTGT
>JAVDPK010002338.1:339801-351208 GCA_034780415.1 Cichlasoma orientale
ATATAACTGTGAAGGGTGGGGGTGGGGGAAGGGAAGGGGGTGCAAGTTTTGCCTTCATTTCTTCATCTCAGTTCAGTGGTTAACGAGGGGGATGGATCACATATTTACTGTTAACAAGGGGGATGCCATCGTTTCTCATTCTCCCTCACCAAGTGTGCCCCACAGTCCCATGCATAATAAATCAGACCCTGTGTGTCAGCGCCGGCCTCTGCATACAGACAAGAAAGTCACAGTGTGTAGTGTGATCTGCTACAAAATGCAGGAGGAATGTGAAGCCGGCGTCTCGCCTCCCTTCCATCGCTGCGATGTATTCAGGTCGTCTCTGGGTCGCCGCTAAAACGCTCCTTTTGCTTCGCCTCTGTTAAGCTCCCGCATCGTGTTCATTTCCCTCAAATCTGTGCATCGCCTGCCCCGAATAAATACCGCTACATGTTTCACTCCTTTAGTCTTAACCCCTCGCCACTGTCGTGCGAGAAGCCGCTGCCCCGCTCGTGTAAGTGACCTAATTTTCCTGCTCGGCCCAGCGTTTTCCGATGTGAGCCGTTCCAAAATAGCTTGGCTACAGCAAAGCGTGGCAAACTCATTTCCATCTTGCATAACAGAGACCAAACATGCCCCCCCACCCCCCTCCCCTCCGCTCCCCACCTCCTTCCTGGGCTCAATGGCAAGATGGCACACACTCTCGCAGGCTGAATCTCAGCTTCCCACCTCAGTGCACGAGGAAGATGGTGATATTATCATTTTCACTTATTCATTTCATCCCACTGTTCGTGCTTTATGTCGATTTCTGAGTGTGAGCCTGATTCAGTTGATCAAATTATTAAGATATACGGCGCAGGTTTAGTCGAGGATATGAAATACCTTCCTAAAGGCATCAGGAGAACATATTTGAGGCACAGGCGATACTGTGACCCACGCTATATCCCATCAAAATAACCATTCTGATGCTATTAAAAGCCCTCTACATCGCAAACCCGGCATAATATCACAGCACGGTGGCATTACAGAACAGTATAACATGCAATTGGGCCGCATCTCCTCGCTGTCACTGAATTGGCTTTGGATGGAGATAATGAGGAGTGGGGGGGTTGAGAGAGGAATCATTATTTTACCCATGGCTGCGGCGCTTCTTAACAGGGTCTGTAGGGCGCCTTCACAAAGCTAATGTAGAGAAATGGAAACAGATGGAAAGCATGATTATTTGATCTGCCTAGACCGCTCAGAGGCAACAGAGTGGGTTGTATACGTGTGTGTGTGTGTGTGTGTTGTGAGTGTGTGTGTGTGTGTGTAGTGAGTGACGTGTGTTAATGCGCCCGAGTGTGGGTGGCTATTGTTTGCGTGTTTTTTGGTCCATCTGTTGGCGTGTTTTTGAATGCATTGTGTGTGCTTCTGGTGTGCGTTTGCGTACTCCTCGAGTAAGAATAAGATTGTTTCACGCTCCAAACATATGGCCTCTAATTAGGAGTGAGCAATGAGCAGTGATACAGGTAGGAAGATCGTTCATTTTCAGGCAGGTGTCTCGCTGTGCGCCGAAGGCTGTGTGAATCTGCTTTGTACCTGTGGGCACAAACGCGGCAGATTATCTGCACAATGCGCCATCTCACATCCACATATTTAATAGTTTTGTTACCTGAACACGTGTATCCGCTGAGACACTCTCAACAATTTTTTTCTCTTTGTAAATTGGAGAAAAAATGAGCAGCAACCAAAATGAAGCTGCAGTTCCTCTGCTGTCCAGCAGAGGCGCCACAGTGAGTCAGTTCCCATAGACTCCCATGTTAAAACTTTCCAGCAGAAATAAACATGTTTACAGCCTATAACGCACCTGTTTAAAGTTTGCATTATTAGGGGTGTGGCCTCTCTGACTGACAGGTGGATGGCGACACAGGCGGCTGTAGCTGCTAGCTGTCTGTTAGGCTTCACCTCAGCTAACTGGAGTCCCTGAAGTGGACCTCTGGACCGTGTTTGTGGAGCCATTTTCATGCGATTATCTGACCAATAGTATGGCTGCTGTGCTTTTATTTGGATGTTACTGAGCACTAATTAGCAGGTATCTGTGTGATGCTCCCATACAGTCTGTGGAGCTTGGTCCGTGCATGGTCACAAACTGAAGATAGCAACAGCAGTAAGGCCAAAATTACATCCATCTCTAATGTACAGCCTATCAGAAAAGCGTGCTTTAGGAGGTGATAGCATGAGACTGGGGTCTGTCACCTGTGGGATCATCATCATTATTATTTTTGTGTTCTATTTTCAGTCACTGTTTAGTTTCTTGTTGTTTGACTTGTTTTAGGCACCAAACTACTTGACTTGAGAAAACATGTTGGCTCTGGTTAAAGTAGACAAAGCTCAGTTTTACATTGTGCTCCAGAAAAGGAGACCTCGCCCATTTTACAGCCTTTATTGTGATAATGCTGCATTTCTATGTAGCTGTGACACATTTAGCAGTGAGACTGGGCTGAATTCACGCATGCACACTCAGGTCTCATCTGCTTCCCTGCAGCACGGACATGTGTCAGACTGTAGGTTCATGCATGTGGAGAGAGCACTGTCAGAAAAACCATCCCTACTGTAAAAAAAAACACAAGAAGCCGCGCGGCTCTATACGCGCTGTGCATCCCACACACAATACAGAGCGAATTAGTGAGGCTGTGTGTTATTCTCTTGATCTCGCTGCAATGCTCGAGCCGTCTCCGTGCCTCTCTGCTCTCAATTCAGCTGCAGTAGCACGGCTGCATGTTAGCGCTGCACACATTGGCCTTGGCGTGCTCCAGCTTATTGTATGCACGCAGATAAACCGTAAACGCACACACGACAGAGCGCGCAGACTCTGTCTTTGTCACAGAATGGGGTACATTATCGCATGAGGTTTCCTGTCAGGCGAGGGGTTGGAGGACGAGGCTGGCTGATGTGTGTGTGTGTGTGTGTGTGTGTGTGTGTGACTGGCGGGCCACACCTGTCAGCAGCGCTCCATAGGCTGGCTGCTGATGTTATCTGACAGCTCGGCCGCCATGAGGGTGTGTGTGTGTGTGTGTGTGTGTGTGTGTTTTTGTGTGCGCCGTGACCATTTGGATGAGTCACTGTTGTGCCTCTGCTGCTACGTTCCCCAGAGGACCCTCTAGTGTCTGACTGGTGGTTTCAGTGTGTGTGTGTGTGTGGTTTTTCTCTGGCTGTGTGTTTAGAGCTTATTAACAGCTGGCCTCTTACTCACACAGTAAACAATCACCATCAAAATTTTTTCGCGATCTAGTCTCTAGTAGTGCCTCGAATCTGCAACGTGCTGAAACTCGCACACTCTCCATCTGCTGCATGCTCGACTCTGTACCAGGCAATCTGCTTTAATTCATGATTTACATTAAAGAACAACACGTATGATGCACTGCCTCATTGTGATGCAAACTGTGTTGCTTTAAACTTTCAGCCCACTTCCCCTCACACCCAGCTGAGGACCGCTTTCTGGATGCGACTCTCAGACACCGTTCTTCAATCATGGCCGCTCGCTACAGACCCAGCATTATGAAGCAGCTGTACCCTCCAGTGCCTCTCAGCAGCACATGCATTTGGCTGAAATATTCAGCCCAGCTCCCAGCGTTACCTTGCATGTATAATTACCGGATATGCTGCCTGCCGCTGATAACTCTCCCAAACAATGTTTGAAGGGGGAAGGCGGCGATGAATTCCCAATGAAGTGTGAAAAAGACTGATTAAAATTGCCGTGGTCAAAAGCCAGTGCACCAGTGTGTTCTGCTCTCACGGACCAGGGGAGATGAGGAGACAGGCTCTGCAGTGGAGATTGCTAGCTCTCTTTTTCTCCTATACTGTGCCTCGGACTGATTTGGGGTTCTATTTTTGTCCACAGCCGAAAGCAAATTGGAATATATTTGGTGCAATTCTTAAAGATACAACAGCAAAGCACATTTAGAGGTTCACCTGAGCCTGATTACTAATAATACTAGAAAGGTAACAAAGCACGGTCAATCTTTTACTGCCTGCCTCCTCCTTTCCTACCAAAAATCACATTCCCACACAGCTAAACTGTGTTCTCACGAACATGCTTTCTTATGGATTACATGTGTTTGTGATGCTGTAGTCAATATATCACTGCAATACATTTTACTGCTATTGACTTTCAAAGCTGTCCGTCTTAAAATGGTTATAGAGACGGAATCACATAAATGACAGATGAGTCCTCAGTTTGCAGAATATGCAGATCTCACTGCTAAAACTAGCATGAACGCTCATTAGACACAAAGGAAAAACAGAAGCTATGCACGAACCAAGCAACGACCTCCAGAGCTGAGAAATTAAGAGGAAGCTGAGGACTAAAAGCTGCAGATACTCCAAAAGTGAGTCAGGTTTAGGCACTGGGACCTGCTCGGTTAGGTGGCGGTACCATAAAGCACTCGGTTAGGTACAGCAGTAATCCGTGTCCTGACACTGAGTTTTCTCTCCGATGTCCTGACCCGGTGCGTCAGGAGCCAAAGGACTCCTTGTGCGTAAATGAACCACGTCAGTGGTTTTGCCACTAATTGATGCCCCGGGGATGAGGACAGGCTGGCTTTAGGTGTGTGAAGATGTAATTTTGGGAGGCTTCTTGTCCTCTAACTCTTTATGATCTCCATAAAAAGTGTTAACCTGCATACAAACGAATATTTGTACATAGGCTCCTCTTTCTGTTTGATTTCACGTCTTTATGTATTTTTGCATAAAGCTGCGTGGGCGAGCTCATCTTCTGTCGGTAGCTTGATGATACATGTTTATACTGTACATGTAAAATATATGTAGGTGTGTGTGCACCTGTGTGGCTGTGCGGTGTCTGTGCAGCAGCTCCCAGGCGCCCGGAAGCCTGTTTGCAGAGGCTGAGGGAGGGGACGTCTCATTCGAGGCGTGTGGGCGTCGAGCTCAGGGCACCTAATTACAGCCCCGGCCGGCTAACACAGCCTGCCCGCCCGCCTGCTTCTCCCTCAGCCCCCATGTTTGGGTGGCAGAGCCGGATGATGCGCTCCCCTCGTCTCCGAAGCTTTGCTCTCAGGAGAACTCCACCTCAGCACAGAGCGCGGCTGGGTCTGATTAGCCGGCTTAAATGAGATCCCTAGCTAGCTGACGACGCTGTCAGTCTCTTTGTTGACAGCTATGAGAGGCGCTGCCAGACTGCCACCCGGCATCTTTAGCTTGTTAGCTTGATCAGGAGGCTCCTATACATCATGTCTAACAAACATTGGAATTAGAGATCTGCAGGGAGCTCATTTAGGCTCCTCCATACAGAGACTAGTTAGCTAGCTAGCTAGCTACATGCCTAGAGGCTAACAAGCCTTGACTAACATGGAGAGGGCCGTTTTTATTTTTTCTTTTCTCATGTACAGCTCAGTAATTGGTGGTTATTAGTGAGCTTGCTGGAAGAGGAGCGCTGCAGCAGGTTAACCCTTTCATCCCCAAAAGGACGGCCGCTGTCTTTCATCTCAATTCAGAGGATTAAAAGGCAGCGAGAGCAGAGAGAGAGAGATGGATGCCTATAGTGGGGGTTGGTTATTATTATTTTCTGCCAACAGCAGATGCCAGGCGCAGCGGTTTCAACCGGGCACACTTTAAAACACAACACAGCTGCCGTCTCTGCATCTGGGCACCGGATCGAAGGAGGAGGGAGGAGAGGAGCGAGGCGAAAATACGAAGAGGAGTGAGAGCAGGAGACAGGCTGTGGAGGGAGAAACAGAAGGAGGAGAGAGAGGAAGAAACAAAGGCTGACACAGATAACATCTATCAGTGCTGCAGAAACACGGGCCGGGTTTACCCACAGCACCCCCCCCCCCCGCCTCATCCCCACTTTCCCCTCCAAAATCCAGGAACCACTAACTGGGCCAATCCACAACAGGGATTAGCTATCTGGCTGCAGAGGCATTTAAATGTGCTTCATGTGGGAGTGACTGTAAACACAAACAGCGAGGTGTCAGAGAGGAGAGGGAGCAGGAAGAAAGGAAATGCATGCTTCTACTCTTGTTTTTACTTTAAGTATAACACACAGGAGGAGACAAAGAGAATGCAGTATGGCAGAATTACATTAGAAATAGTTCAGATTTAATGCTCTCATGGAGCAACACGGAGAACAAAGATTAAATGCAGGAAAAATTTCAAATGGATGAGCTGTACGAAGCATCCTGTTGACCCTGCAGTGAATGAATGTAATGTATGTGGCTCTGATTGTGCAGGAGGAGCTGCAGAGCTCATTGGAAGCCGCCCGTGGAGCTGTGTGAGATGTAAAACAGAGCTACATTTGAATTTCCCTTGCCTGTTCTCCCCACCTGTGGACAGAGGTGTGGGGCAAAAGTCAGCACCACAGAAAGGAGAATTACACACGATTATTATTTTTACAGTGATTTCAAAGACCCCTGCACCACAGCATGCTTGTTTCTCTCCTCGCCTCCCTCTCCCCTCTTCTTTTGTTCTACCTCTATTAGAGTCGTCCTTGACTGCCGAGTGAGCGCGCGGTGCAGCCTTTGGTTGAGAGGAGCCAGTCAAACACTCTCTCGCTCTCCTGTTGAGACGAGAATAGGAGAGGACATGGGGGAGCGAGACAGAAAAGATAGCAAGAAAAGACAGGATGGACTTTTCTGTGTTTTTAAAAAAATTCAGAGCTGTGAATGAGAGCGTGGAGGACTATTAGCAGGAAGTTGGCCTGATGAGTAAGCGTCTGAAGACAGAGGAGCGCTCCGGGCGTCTTGTTTGGAAAGACGGTGAATGAAAAGTCGTCGTCTGCCAAGAAAGAAACCCTCACAAATTGTAGTGCATCATTCACTGAGATTTACAGTCGAAAACAGGAGCAGGAAGGTGCTCGCCGTTCTCTGAATATGAGATTAAAGCAGGAAAAGACTGAGCCGTGCACAAAGAGCCTGCTCTCTTAATATTTAATCCCACTGTACCCGCACGCTGCAGTTCATCTAGAGGGCGCTCTGACAGGCGCTAAACAGCTAAAGCAACTGCTTGCACCTGCTTCTAAATAAAGACACCCATTTTGAATTTTTTGCAAAATATAACATAACGTATATGTCTGAACTGAAGTAAAACAAAACTAATGATGGATGACAATAGTTTGCAAGCCGCTTTGCAACCCAGTGTGAGTTCATCAGTGCCATGCCCGCTGCTCTCCAAATGAGTTAATATAATTATTGAATTGTTTGAAGGCAGCGGTCCTCATTGAGACGTACCCTGAGCTTGATTGGTTCCTTTCACAATAAAGGTCTATATACGCTGTGTGACCGCTGCACATAAACTCACACTCAAAAATGTATCAAACCATTTCTATGGTTAAAATAAAAAATATCATACAATTTCATCTTTGATTTTAGCTGTTCTGAAACTGAATATTTTGGGGGTTTTTTTTCCCTCAATATGAAAAAAGTTTCTTGCTTTGTTTAAGGGCATCTAATATGTGGCACTCATTAATAAATTCTATAGAAAGGCTTTGGTGAAGAATGTCTATGAAGCTGATTTTGTGATCTGCGAACAAAAATCCACCAAACAACCCTTTAGTATTAACTGAATAAATAAGCCATGAAAAACAAATAAATTTTGTGCCATTAATTCATGAAACTGTTGAAAAATACAGCATTTTTGTGGCGCTGTTAAAGTCCTACTAAACATATTTTATCAGTGTGTATGTCTAAAGAGGTGACGCGGTGGTGCAGTGGTTAGCGCTGTGGACTCACAGCAGGAAGGCCTGGGTTCGAATCCACCTTGGCTGCAACATCCACCATCCTCTTTATCCAGGTAAACGCGATCCATAACCGCTTCCTCTGTGATCAGGGTCGTGACCTCTGCTTTGCTTTCCTGGCCGATGGTTGGCCGGCGAGCAGGAGAGCGTCTGATGGTTCTGTCACTCTGAGGATGATTAAAGTCTTTGTGAGGAACGTTTGGTTTTAGTCATCGTGTATACTCAGCAGCCTCTGCAGCTTTTTGTGAATAAATGCATCGAGAGAAAAGTGCCACGAAAATTCTGGAAGTCATCCACCTTTATTTTCCCTTCTTCTCTTGTGTGATGTCACTTCCTTTGTTTCCTCTGGAAATCCCAACCAGAAGCAGCTCAGCGTGACATTTTTAAACACTTTGTGAACTCTGATGATAGTGAGATACCAGCTGCATGGCGCAGCTAAAGCAACAGCAGCCTTTATAGGTGGAAACGTTTTGGATTTCAGGAACATTTCATATGTTCACGCTTTAACCAGCAATAAACACAAATCACAATATTCGGCAAAAAACCAAAGAACTAGCGGGCTCAGACTCTAGAAGTGAGGTCTCTGCTTAAAGTGGTGCCACCTCGTGGTGGAAGCCTCCCAGGTGGGTGGATGGTTTCTGGGCTCGGTGGATGATTTTGAGCCACGCTGAGCACGATCAGCAGATGCTCTGATTCACCTTCAGATTGGCTGCCAGTCGTTTAGGATCTCTTTTCTGCTTTTGATGTTTTAGATCATATTTTTGCTGCCGTCGAGCGGTGTCAGGGTTCATGTTTGCCTTTTTACCTCAGCGCAGACAGCCGTACAGTGAGACAGACAGCAGACAGATGGAGAGGCAGACAGGTAAACAGGCAGATAGACGAGCAGGCAAACAAACAGAGACACAAACAGATGACGAATAGACGGGCAGATAGTCGGGCAGATTGGCAGAGCGGCTGACAGCCTGGCCGCTTTCCGCTGTGGAGGTATTGGCTGGAGAGACAGGCTGGCAGGCAGACAGGCAGATGGACAGGCAGGCAGACAGGAGGACTGGAGGAATAATAGAAAGACTGGCTGGAAGAGAGACAGACAGAAAGGCGGGCGGAGAGGTTGCCAGACAGACATGCACCGTTGGTAGCAGGACAGGCAGTTGGCGTAGGAAGGAGACACGGGGACAGCAAGTGCCTCTGGCAGAGAGGCAGAGCGAGATAGAAGGAGACAGAAATAGAGGAGAGAGAGGGAGAGGGATGAGGTCAGTGCACGGCTGGCTGGCTGACTGTTGATCTGTGGCACTGGGCTGGCAGAAGAGGCTCCTCAGGGAGAGAGCAGCTCCACACAGCCTCCGTCTACACCAACCCCCTCCTCCTCGAGCCCTCCGTCCCTTCAACCTCCAGCCGGGATGGAAAGACAAGCCTGTGAGGGGAGAGACTTTTAGCAAACAGCGGCACAAAGAGGTGAAAGAAGCACAAAATAAGGAGTCAGCGTGACAAATGCCACCGTGTAAAGGTTGGAAAACAGGGATGCGGGGATGCAGGAACACGGCCTCTCCTTTGGTTGGGTCTTAAATGTTTTAGTCATGACACACGATGCTGCTATTTTCACCCCCCCGACACATTTAGATCACGCCATGTGACTGCATTGTTAAGGACATGCTATTTCCAGACACAGATTCACCCCCAGATCAGAAGGTGACACAATAATGCAGGGAGGGTTTTTTTCTTTGCTGTGCCAGTCCAGAAGTTAGCATCACCCTGGTTTCCCCATAAAAAGACAGAGGGAGTTTTCCAGGATTTGGATCTTTTCTTTTTTTGCTGAGTTGGCTGTATGGGCTCCTTCCACAGTCCAAAGACACACACGTCGGGTTAACTAGTGATTCTAGGTGGGTGAACCCCAGTGACCCTGAATTCGAACAAGCTTCGGAAAATGAATGTTTGTCTGACGGTGTGGACGTGGACACAGGGATGATAAAAACCAACCTGATTTAAACTTGTCCCATCTACACTTCATGATCAGCTCTTCTCCTCCAGTGTGTCACAATGAAGACTGTTCAGTTGGATTTTCATTTTTGGGAAGTGGATGGAGTTGCAGAGAGCTAACAGTGAAGCAGGCGGTGAGCAAAGGCTGTGTTGGTGTGTCCAAAACACTCAAACTGCATTTCCAGTGAACGAGATGCTGCGCCATCGTTACATGTTGTCCCTCAGAAGCCTCAGGATGTTATCGTACAGCTATCTATCTGATATGGTCTTGGTCCAGAGGAGGAATTCACAGTGCAGAAGTCTGTGAATGTGGGAAGAGCAGCCTGCATCCTCCTGGTCGCCATCATGTGATGCACCGTTTGGAAACTTTGGATTGTTTTGCTGAAATGTGCTCGCATCACCAACGATGACCCGCCACATGAAATTTGGATCATTTTAAAGGATAAAGGATTTCACCACTTCAAATTTACAATTTGAAGTGGTGAAATCACAGAATGCTGGACACGACAGTGGCTGCTGCCTTGCAAGCTGCTTTGCAACCCAGCTGCAGCCCCGCCCCTCCTTTCCATGCTCTTGGTTCTGAATGCGATCTAACTAGTGCCATATCTATCACATCTGCCTGCTGTGTTCTGTGGGGCTGCTTTCCCGACATCTCAGCGCAGAGAAACGACTGTAACATTATAATTAAAGTCACAGAAACACCCAGCTAAACTTAGCTCCCTCAGTGTGTCATATTTATGTTTATATATCATATACTTCTGTATAGTTAAAGCATTGAACTGACAGTCTGAGCCTTCACGATTAACAACAACAAACAAGTAGACCTTAACCAATAGAATACAGCCGCCAGAGTCAAATGAAGCAAACATTCTATTTGTGGGAGGACGGCGGGAGAACAGGTTTAATTTAGACTGTATAATGTTTCCTGATCATCACATTTCCACAGTTAAAACTGCTGAAGGAAACCTCTGTGGAGGCATCTTCAGGACACGGACGAAACGTTAGAATCTTGAGGCCGTTTCGACTTTCCTCGTGTTTGGACAGCTGAATTATTGGATCAGCGTGTCGATACGTGATTCGAGGTGCTGAGGAGGTTTTTTTTTTGTTTTTTTATGGCTTTCTCTCGGCTACAGTTACACGAGGTTAATGTTACAGCCGTGCGTGGGAGTGTGAATGTGTGTGTGTTTTGCTGCAGGGCGCAAAGCTGCTCCAACTGTCCATCTGCCGAGTTCACAATCCACCTGAGCCCACTCACACATGTGCAGCCCCCCCACCCCCACCCACTCCACACTCAGACACACACACACACAGACACACACACACACACACGCAGGATTCCACCCCAGAACCTCAAACGCTCGCTGCATACCTGCACAGCCCGCCCGAGTGTTTTTCTTGTTGCAGCTCCGTTCAGACGCGTCTTCGTTCTTACAGCCATTTGCATAAAAACATCCCACCTTTTCTCAAGCTGTCACCTTGATGTCGCTGCAGCACGCAGTGTGATATCAACATAACAAGTTTTCTGACAAGGATCCAGAAATGCACATATACATATTTCACAACAGGTGTTAGGAGGCATACGAGGGAAAGAAAAGAGGAGCCCAAACAGACCAACGTATACACACAGCCATTCATACGCTGTCTTCTCTGCGTTTGCACACACACACACACACACACACACACACACACACACACACACACACACACACACACACACACACACACACA
>JAVDPK010002338.1:380918-401828 GCA_034780415.1 Cichlasoma orientale
ACACACACACACACACACACACACACACACACACACACACACACACACACACACACACACACACACACAAAGACAAACCCATCTTCATAAAACCTGAGACCCCTCGTATTTCCTTTACTTTTTTGAAAGCTGCTTTCACATCAACAACTTGCCTCTTTACCACGAGGAGATACTTGGGATTATTTCTTTATTCCTGCCTCTTGGTATGAATTTCTCACTTGGTGTCCCTCCCTTTGGACATCCTCTGATAACGGCAGAATAAAAACAGCAAGCACCAGTTTTTTCCTCTCTAATCCCCCCGATGTGAAATATTAAATAAGAGGATTTCTTGCCTGTTTTTGTCTCATATTCACAATGTTATTTAAATGATAGTCGATTATCAATTTATTAAGCATTCAGCACAGCTCCTTCTCTCTTTCTACGCCTACAGCCCTAAAAGTTCTTGCTGGGTGATTGGAGTGGGTGGAAGGCAGAACTTTATTCTCTTTTTGACTGGAAAAGTTTCCTCCCAGAACAGTTGTTGGGAACTGCTGTCATTTTTAAAATGATTCAGATGTGTCAGGAACTACTACAATATACGAGTTAGCTTAATTTACATGTTTCAAACAAGACAACGTGACTGGAGGCATTTTTAAAAGATATTGTAAGGTGTTAAAGCTCCTTGTTGTGAAGTGGTGCTATGTAAATAAAGTTTTATTGTATAGCACTGTAAAGTATTTTGCTTCAACGTAGAATTTTTACAATTAATATTTACACTATGTATGTACTTCATTTAAATTTTTTTTTTAAAAGATCATCTGGATCTGACAATCTGAATTCCTTCCTTCTAAAGGTTGCAACTCATTTATTGCTGAGTCTATTACTCCAATCAAATGAGTCTACAGATTCAGACTAATAGGTAAAATTCAGTCTGACTTCAGATCAGGTCATAGTACCAGACAGCAGCCTTGTTGGTAACAAATGACATTAATGCTTTGGACTGGAAGCAAATGTTTGTGTCTAGCCGAGACATTTGATTGTGTTGACCATGAGCTGCTGTTAGGCAGACTCAGTGATTTTGGTGTGACTGATGGGGACACAGGGTGGTTCAGGAGCTGCAAGTCAAGTTTCCTGAAGATTTTAAAAGGAGTCGCCCAAGGTTTTATTTTTCATTTTTATTCACAACATTGGGAGGAATAAGTCTACAACTAAAGTACAGCTTTATGCAGATGACACCATACTTTACTCGGCTGTACTCAATCAAGCTGCTCAGGAGTTTCAAACTGCCTTCCAGCAGCTGCAGGCATCATTGTATGATTTAAAATTGGTTCTTAATGCTAACAAAACCACATTCATGTTGTTTTCCAGAAATTACTCTCCATATTTCAGATAATGTTAGTATTCATATCCTCGGAAGAGTCTTTATTGAAAGAGTATCATTCTGCAGATGTTTGGGTGTCTGGTTGAATGACAGACTTTCTTTTAGTGTGCTGAGGGTTTGATTGGGTTTTTATTATAGAAATTGGGCCTGTCTTATATGTAGCCTGTACAAGTATACAGGCTACATTCCTGAATGATTATTTACATGCATGCTGCCTCCTCACCATTTTGTTCTCTACACTCTGTGCATCACAGTCCTGTACATTTCATATTAAATTCAGTGTCCAGTACACATCACTGTGTACTTTATAATCTGGTTTCCCGGCCTTCATTAAGCCTAAGGAGGCAGCAGCACTGGTATACATCCAGAAAACACTCAGACTGGAAGCTTTTGTCTACCTGGGAGAGTTCAGCGCTTTTATAAAGTCTTCTGTAACTGAAGAGAGCAATTACTATTCATAAGCTGGACTTTGTATTTTGTATTATGTTACTTGTTGACTTTGCTTAATTAATTTTGTTATGCTATATTTGATTGTGTAATTTGTGATTTTTTAATGGTGTGACTTCTTGGCCAGATCTCACTTGAAAAAGACATTTTAATCTCGAGGGACTACCTGGCTAAATAAGGTTTAATAAATAAATAGCTAAAACATAATAACCATAATTAATTTTTACTCTTAAAGATAAATTATTATTGCTAATGAATTGGTTTGTAACTCATTCGTGAAACAAATCTTGCTGCAGCTCATTATTTGGCTTTTATAAAGTGGTAACTGGCGTTAACTGTTTTACAGGGCATTGAAGAACGCAACAACACATATCGTTCCCTTGTGATCATTAAAACAAATGTAGGTTTAAGGCGCTTCCACGATGGTTTCACTTTTTAGACCTGGAAGTTGCGTCCATCTTTTATACACTCTACAGGAGTGTCACACAGACACAGATACCTGCTAAATCAGTGCTCAATAACTTCCAAATCCAGCCATAGAATTTCACTCAGCCAATTGGAGCTCTGCCTTCACAGCAGCCATATTATTGGCCAGATAATTGCATTAAAAATTTTCCAGTTCAGGGGCTCCAGTTAGCTGAGTTGAAACCTAGCAGACAACTAGCAGCTGCAGCCACCTGTGTCACCAGCCACCTGTCAATCAAAGAGGCCACGCCCAATAATCGGGGTGGGGTACTGATTCACTTTTGGAGCCTCAAGGTGACATTAGAGGAACCGCAGTTTTTGGTACCTTATTTTTCATCCCCTGAGGATGATGATTTGTTAGGACAAACAGGCTGACAGTTAACATTAATGAACTCCGGTTAAAGCCTGCGGCTGCACTCCTCATCCCCCCTGAGAGACTGTCAGACCCTCAGTCAATAAACTTATACACCTCCATTCAGGCCATGTCACTCTGTGGAATATCTGAATGGCTCATACCACAGCTATTTACACAGTCTATGGATGGAACTTGCTCTTAACCAAATATGGACACTTCTGGCTTCGAAACACTAAGATGGTGGAGGCTAAAAATAAGGTCTGCGATGCTGACGGTTAGGTTAGCCATGCACACAGAGACTTGAATAAACATATGGCATGCATAATGATAAGTTCTTGTTTTTCTCTATTAGTGATGGTGTATAACCTGTTTGGGAATGGGTGGATGCTTCAGTGTCCTCTGCTCGTCTTTGCGAGTTGTTTCCACCCCAATAATGTGTGAGCTTCACTTTGTCCTTGGCTGTGTGTTCGGGGGGTGGTTGCAGCTAAGATAAGGGTCCCTGCCTACCTATATATCAATAAATAATATTCCACCTGGAAGATTACTGTGTAGCCTTTAGCTGATATTCATAGATTGTCCAAGGTGTACTCTCTCTGCTCTCTCTCCCCTTCTCTTTCACTCTTTCTCCCCCTTTCCTATCATTCTCACCTCCTCCTCCTCCTCTCTCCATCCCTCGCTGTGCTGCTGCCTGCAGATAGTAATTAATCAGGGGATCGATGGGAAGCCTATCTCCAGGCTGAGGCGTCTATAATGTCGATAATGCTGCTCAATGGCCTCTCTCCCCGGAGAGCTGATAGTCTTCAGGGCAAACATGCTTGACTTTGCATAGAGCGGGCCGAGCTGGGTCACGCGGACCGTTTGGCGCTGCATATGTGTTTAAAATCCTATTTAGCATGTACAGTACACGCACTGCATTAGAGTTATATGTGTGCAACTGCACTGAATTAGAACAAACAGAGATGGAAAAAAATATGATGCCATGGTAAAGAGATTAATATATAAAAAAGAGTTTATATTAAAAAAAAGATTAAAATTGTTGATTTATGTGAAAACATCTAAACTGTTCTGTGGGATTAAAGTGGTCATTTTGTGGGTTAAACTGTGTTGGAGTTTGTGAGGGCTTTGCTGACTTCCTTCTGGCTAATGGAAGCTAACGCTAGCATTAAGCACTAGCACAGAAATGAATTCCACCGATCAGCAACATCAGCACAGACAGCAGCACAGACGTGGCCTTTTTTGAGTTGATTTTGCTAATATCTTAAAGTTGTTATTTTTAAAGTCTTTTTCTGTCTTTTTTAAAAATAGCTTTGCTACATATGAATCTATCCTGAGCTGCCTTTCTATTTTCCTATCTATCATATTTATTCCAGGAAAATTGTTATAAAAGCATAAAGAAACTTAATTTACTTTGATTTAATAACATGTTAAGATTATATTAATGCAATATAGTTTAGTGTGAGTAAAATGAATGTATTTGGTTGGACATGTTTATTGGACCAATACTAAGAACATTAAAATGCTCGTATCATACATTACCTCAGATTAGTAAAATGTCCTGGCTGGTATATTAATCTGTATCAGCTTATCAAAAGTATATATTGGTATTGTTGTATATGAAGTATATTCTAAGTGTTCTGATTCTCCAGTAGTGGATGTAATATTAAGCATGGCCACAGTGCCATGTATAGTAATCCCTGTGAGCCAAAGGCTCGGGATGCAGACTGCTCTATCAGTTATCAGTTTTTTCCTACTCCTGGATTGATACCATATCATAGAGAGGGGATATCCTTAATATGGTCATTTCAGGCACCTTTGTTTCAGAGGGGCAGCCAATCAGAAGAAAGTTAAAGCTTAGAGGAGGGAGGAGCTAAAACGGCTTGTGTCAGACAGAGGATGAACTGAGGGGCTGCACCGAGGCTCGGCATGAGATATAAAAGGATTATTTTGGACTGTGACTCATGCAAAGCTGCTGTGATGGAGTGAGAATGAAAATATTAAGACTAAAAGAGAAGAATAGGTCCACTTCAGTGAATGATTGGCCTCAAAAATACAGTAGCAGCTGGGCTGTAGTACACATTTCATCCTCTCAGATTAACTTTATTTAAGTCGCTTTCATAGATTATACAGAATGTAAATCATTTGAGGCAGTGGGATCTCAGGTCTCAGCTGTAATACACCAGTGAGGTCTCTGACTCTCTTGGCTTCAGACATCACGTCTGGCTTTTCAGTCACCATCAACTGGCACAGTAATCATAGATGTGCAGGATGGCTAATTGAAGTCAGAGTGCAGCAGAAAGGCATGCATATAGAGCATAATTCAGATTCATGTGGGAAGAAGCCGTTTAGAGAAGGTACTTTCAGCGTGCGGCCATTGCAGCTGCCTTCATCTGTGTGCAGTGAAAGCAGCAGAGACACTGAAGGAAAAGGCATCCTTTCACTTTTAAAGCTCCAATTACATGGATGAATTTCTTTTATGAAAGAAAAAAAGCAAAGGTGGCTTTAAGAGAGGACCCCGTCTCAATAAACCTCACCATACGATAGGCGGGGAGGCGAGTTTGTGCAGACGGGAAAGCTCACAGCATAAACATTCGCTCCACATCTCCTCTGTCATTTGCATATTTACAGTCTGCCATGCTAATCATGTTTATTGGGGTGTATAAGAACTGCGCATGGGCTCGATGGGGAAGGACAGCTTTGTGCTGGAGACTGTATGATAGAACCACCGGGATAAAAATTACCCCCAACCCCCCCATTTCTGGAAATAAATGGTTCCTCCTGCGGTAATCCAATTTCAAAAAGACAAAAAGAGCCATCTTACATAACTAGGACAGCACAGGCTTCTGCTAATTATGGTGTTAAGAATTCCCCTGATTTCAAACAAAGGCCAAGATTCGTGCAGATATTTTTACGTTTGTGTGCAGTTCTTACATCCAAAAATGGAACTGAAGCTTTCACAATGCAAGGATGCATTGTGAAAAATCCTGAGAAAATGAGTGCAGGAAATATAAATACATCAAGGAAATCAAATCCCGATTTGCTCGATTTCACTTTGAACACAGAGATTTTTGCTGTCAGTCTCACTGTGCTTTATCTCTGAAGTGTTGAGAACAGTTAAGTAAGGTGGATAATGGCTAAAGCTCCTCATTTTTCCCCTGTCAGACTCCTGCTTCCTTACAAAAGAGATGAGGTGGTCACCCCCTGGCCAAGGAAGAGGGCTTTAAATCTTAAGCGTTAGGGCTGAAACAAGGCCAAACAGGAAGTGATCAGCAGGGCACAGATCCACATGTACTCTCCTCTCTCTTTGTCTCACCCACATGTGAACAGGTGCTTGCCCTCCTTCGTCCTTATGACTCACAGTCCTCCTCAATAGGCTGCGTTATAATGACCCGCCCTCTTCTGCTTGGGGTCACCGCTCCGAGCCGCCCACCGGCTCGAGCCCCTGCAGCGATTCTGCACATCGCCGCAGGGCTGACCGGCACCGCTGCATTGATCCAAGAAAGGCAAGAATGGAAGCCTTTTCTTTCACCACTTGTGGTTTTATAACACACCAAGGCCCACTGTGCACAGAAGATAATTAAAGACAGCTAAAATAAACATGGAGATATCAGTTCATCAGCATGCCTGACTCTCCTTCTTCTTCTTCCTTTTCCTAACACTCTGTCATTTCCTGCCTCCTTTCCTGCTTTCCTTCCTTCCTTCCTCCCTCCCTTCTCTCTCTGGCAGAGCTAATTCCCTCTTCAGATGGTGCGGCTCTCATTTGCATACTTATCAAAGTGTTTGGACTATCCGACAGAAGCTGACGGAAGGTGGGGTCATTAATATGTTAATTAGCCCCCCTCCCCCCACTCCATCCTTTTTCTCCCCCCGCCTTTTAGACGCCGGCGCACCATCCGTATCCTCCACCTCTCTCAGCCTTTCAATGTTTGAATACCCTCAGAGGCCCTGCAAATACCATAAGACTCTGCAGACATGCACACACGGGGCTTAGGTTCACCGCAATATATAGCAAATGTGTTTGCATGTGTGTGTGCTTCATGAGCTACTGACAAATACACGTTTGCACTGTTGGATTAGCAGCATTTGTGTTTTGCTCATATGAAATTTTAGCACCGGGTTATGATCTGGTTGCACAATTGAGCAAATATTACCAATTTTTGCCTTTAAGAGAAGCCCATCCACCACAGTCACAGTGATGGTCTAAATTTTAAAGAGTGGAAGGTGGTGTTTTTTTCTTTTTATTCCTATCAAGTAATTCTTAACATTACAATTAACAGTTTAATAGAATTCATACAAAATTTTATCTTCATACTATGAATATTTTCTGAGGCCTTTAGGGATGGATCCAAAGTTGTGACGATCGGGGGCTTGTCCAGGATGTTTGAACCCTGTTGGTTTGCTGAAATTGACTTGAATTGCTTTTCTTGAGTACAAACTTGACGCGGCTTTAGTTTTCAGCTTTGTGGCCAATATTGTTTGGAGAATCCTGTAGGTTTCGACTCTTGTTTGGACTTGTTGCTGTAACTACTCAAGTTTTGATAGATGTTGTTTGAATGCAGTAGAGGTTTTGGGATCGCCTTTGTGTGAATTATATTCAGTATTTTTATTTTGGCATGTTCAAGAACGTGTGTGAAAAGTGTTTTGGAAGCATTTCCTTTTGTTACCTTTTTGTTCTCATGGAATCAAGGTTCAGATCATTTAACAATAAACCAAAACACTGACTTCAGCTCCGGTGGTGTACCGCTAGCAGGAAGAGAGCCTAGCCCCTTCAAGGATAAGACAGGAAGACAACGCTCCGCGTCTCATTCACAGGAAGGGCACTATCTTTCTCTGACACCGCCCCTTCCGCTCTTGGCTTTTATTGAGAAAGGTCACATGGTGTGACGTCAATGACGTCACTACAACGTGTGTTCAGACAATGGAAATCAAGAGCTTCACAGGAAGTGCGTTATTTCCACAATAAACTCATCGACCGACTTCCTGGTGTAGTAACAGCATGACATTCATTGCAAAACATGGTGAGACATTTAGGAGTGCAGGAGATATTGTAAAAATACAGAGAATATACCCAACACAAGGTCTCACAACCAGCATCTGTCTAAAGACTTGGGTTAAGACAAGTTTGTAGGTTTACAGGTTACATTGTTCATGACTCCCACTTGGTAGTATTTCCCCAATGTGTTAATGTTGGCCCTAGTTTCTTTCTGGTTTTGGACTAACATAAGCAAACATGTTCTGGTCGTCATTGTATTTGTGGAAGTTTATTCTCCCAGTAATACCAGCTGAGAGACAATGGTATCTTTCAATCTTCCAACCTTTCAAACACGTTAGTCCACCCTTGAATTTTTCTCAAATGATAATATCAAAAAGTGTCTAAAGTAAATTCTTGGTTGCAAAAATCTGAGATATCCAAAGTGCTCTCTTTTTTGAAGAGATTAATGCTTTTATTCTCATGGTATTGTCGTGTTCAATCAGAAAAACTTGTTTCAGCATACAAGCGTTCATCAGGGAGTTAAACAGATTTCAAACAAACGATGGTTCTTTTCTAGCAGCAGGAATCATCCAACGTGGTGAAGGTCCAAAATGGTTTCCTTTGGTGACAAAATATTTGTCATATTTAAACTTAAAAGCAAATCTTATGTTCTGTTCTGTATGTGTCACGTGTTTTATAGAAATACAGACTTTGATCATACTGGTCTCTCTTGTTGTTGCTCATTTGTAAAGACATATATTAGTATTATCAGTTTTAAGTTCACATTAAGATGCAGGTGGGGTTGTGGCACCAAACCTACACGACTTTCAACCAGAAGACTGGGGTCTGAGTCTTATCTGGGATCATTTTTAACTTTTAATAGCTCCATAAAGCTCCATTTATTCTAGATGAGCTTGAAAGTCCAGAGAGTGGGTGTTCTCCTTGAGAGGTATAGAAATCATAGTCTGAAATTATATATAGACAAAGCCACTGTGATGTCACTCATTGGTTAGTGAAGTTCTGTTTTTGAAACCTGAAGCTGAATATTTTGGCTGTTGCACCTTTGCTTTTTGAAGGCTTTCTGGTGCTTTGTAACTGTAATGGGAGCATAATTTCCAAAATGAACTTTATGTCGTATTCAATAAGACTAGGAATTAGTGACTGAGACCATAAACACATCTGGAAAGTGTTTCGTGAGATACAGTGAGCGGCAAGCTCATTTTCTCATAGACTTCTATACAATCACACTTCCTCGTAGAAGTCCAGACGAGTCGCCCCCTGTTGGACAATGGCTTCACTTTTCAGACCCAGAAGCTTTTTTTATCCATGTGTGGCAGAAATAAGTTGTAGCCCACCTCTGAGGCTGTAGAGCATGTAAAGGTTTCCACAAATCTAGAAACCTGCAGTCCTGAGTCCAGCCCTGGCCTTCAGCAGGATGCTGTTAATGAAGAAAGTGTCCTGTACTTAAAGGTTACAGGTCAGAAGTCGTCTCACTCAGCAGCAGCAGGACATCTTGTTAACTCAGACTTATCTGCCCACGAGCAGACGTTAACAGGTCTGTTCTAACAGGGCTTCTATGGTTAGTCAACACTGATACAGGTGACTGAAGAAGATGCTGGCAGTAATTAAAAATGACAGGGGGAAGTTATCAGCAAATGTTGGTGCATGGCATCTTGGGAATTGCTGTCCTTGATGCTATTTAAACTTTGCGGTTTGAGCATGAGAATCCACATAATCCCAGCGTTTATTCAGCCGTATGCTGGCAAACAGAGGCATGCGGTTCCTGAACGGGAGGCTTGGAAATAAATCAACATTTTTGTGTGGAAACAGAAAGGTAAGCAGCAGCAGTAACTCAGCCAGGAGACCGACTGTTACAATATCCTGCTTACCAGGTTTGATTTCAGCTTTTCAAGGACTTTAACAAACAGGATCCGCTGAACATGCTCACGTTAGGGAAGCTCTCTTTCATGGTTTCACCTCTGGCTTCTGCTGTTGTTTTCACAGAGATACCTGCAGTAGATTGGGTATAAACATCGAGAACTGTTGTTTTCCAGCTCTCACTCTTTTAAATGTTTTCAGAGAGCAGGTGGTTTAACGGGCGGATTTGATATTGATGAATGAAGAATGAGGACAGAAGGAAAGGCAAAGAGATTAGACAAGACAAAAGGTGAGATGAGAGAGCGCTCACCTTGTTCTAAGCAGCAATAAAAGCCTCACTAATCCACCTGGCCTTGCCTCTGAGGACATATTTCTCTGTGTGCCAAACGGAGAGGGTGTTCAATTCAACCCACACAGGGCAGACTTAATAATTACTCTCGCTTTGAACGCAATTTCCTGACTGTGGGGAATGATTGACAGATTGTATCCATGGTGTCAGGGGGGCCAGCCACGCCCATCCTGACTAAGGTAGAAATTAGAGAGCAGCAGGAGCTAAATTACACCTTAGCAGAGACCTCTGGCAGGAGGACAGGAGGGGAAGCATGATGAATGAGAAAAAGATCAGAACAGAAAGGTAGCGGGTGAGTCGCGTGGGAGCATGGAGATGATTGGAGGAATGGCTCGGAAATACATTTGTGGCACACGCACACACACACGCGCGCACACACACGGATGCTGGTAGACACACAAAGGCTCGCGCTGAGGTAATGGGTCTGCAGTACTATTGGAGTGCAAAGGGAGAGACACTTAAATGCCATCTCTGCAGTTGGGATGCTATTTACTCCCTCTCCCTCACACACAGTCATCTCTGCTCTCTCCACTATGTCATGCTCTCAAAGCACTCAGACTGATATGAGAGCAGCGAGCGGCCGGCAGAGTGGCACAATGAGTCTTTGGGTATCTACAGTGGAGGAGCTCAACAACAGCAGGAAGTGCATAGAAAGAGTGATAGATCACTGGAAAGCAGAGAATAAATCTGCTGTGTCCATCTAAAGAACCTCGTTTACTCCTCACATACAGAAAACACCTGAAGAATGATCTGGATTCACTAATATCCTCTTCCTCTGTGATTAAAAACACATCAGTTCTCATCAACACATTGAAAGTGGGATCTTCCCTGTTTGCGTCTAACACTCCGCGGACGGATTCGTATGTGAAGGATGAATTTTCCACTAAAATCCAAAGGGTTGGATGTTTACCAGCTGAGTGCCTCGACGCCTCTGTTCTGCTCCCAGTTTTATCTATTGAAGCCTGTAGGACCAAACAGGAATTGGATTTCCAGGTGAAAACTACAGTCAGTGTCAGCAGGACATTTGATTCATGTGGAGTGAACTTTGTTTAGTTTTTGGGGCTCAAAACTCTCCGTGAGCTGCATTCATTCAGGCCCCCCAAGAACAGCAAAGCCCTGTTGGTAATTCATCCGAACTCCCATGGCTGATCCGATTAGTTCATTATGAATATCATCATCAAAGTAACCATAGTGAAAGAGCAGTTGGCTGGTTTGACAGGTTACTTACATGTTCCGTGCAAACCAGGGGTGACCACGGCAACTTGGTGAACCAGCAAAGCAATCGCAAAGAGGTTGTTGCCAACTGGGGGGGGGGGGGGGGGTAAAAATTTTCCCTTCACAACCAGTGTTGGCTAGATAGACCGATCTGTAGGCCTTATTCACTTGATCCTACACTGACTGTCCAAAATAGTGAACAAGTTAATGTCACATGGTTAACAGTGATGTGCCTGTAGGCAGGTACAGTTTGAATTTTGTGAGCTAAAGCCCACTGAAGCCAGCCAGGTTTTGGCACATACCATCTTAGTTTTTGGAGCCATAAGTGACCATAAGATAAGAGGGTGGAGTCCAGTTATCAAGCTGCATGCACAGACTGTATGGGAGCATCACACAGATACCTGCCAATCAGTGCTCAGTAACATCCAAATGAAATACTCCAGTTTCACTCAGCAAAACTGGAGCTCAGCCTTCTTGGATGGTGTGTTAGTCCAATTAACCATACAGCAGCCATATTATTGGTCAGATAATTGCATTAAAAATCCTCCAAAGGACCAAAAGTGCTTTTTGTATCAGGCTGTAAACATGGTTATTTCTGCTGTAAAGTTGGACATTTTAACATGGAAATCTATGGGGACTGATTATCTTTGAAAGACAGATTCAAGTGGCCACGAGAGGAACTGCAGCTTCAGTTTTCACCCCCAGAGGTTGCCTTTGTGCCAAACCACTTATTCCTCCTGTCTGATGGTCCACTAGGAGTCATATGGTGTACTGTAGGTTTACCTCTATCTGGGTAAAGTGCTTCCAGCCCAGCTTTAAGGGCCCTCAACTAGAGCAGAGTCTTCAGAACAGGCTCTTCACCTGAAGAAAGAGAGGGGACAGAGGCGAGGGGCAGCTCGCTGACACACATTCACATCTACATGGGCGCTCTTAATGCGATCACACACACACGCACGCACACATGCACACACACATATATACACACACACACACACATACAACCTACTTCACATGTAGAGCAGCATTCCCAGCTGAGTGCTGCTCTCCAACCTGGCAATTTGAGCGGAAAGAGAATCCAGCTAAAGTACACAGGGCGTCATGCTGATTTCACAACAGGGGGGTTGAATGGCAGAATGGCCTCACTACAGCCCTCGTTACCGATCCGGCAAGATCGGACTCATCTGTTTCAATAGCACTCTATCATTTGCACTTGTGTGTGCATGCACAAGTGGAGGCAGATTGCACAAGTCCCATTTTTTTGCTGTAAATGCTGTTTATATCTGACGCAGGACAAATTGCAGTCGGTCAAACCTACACGCCACAAGCGAGCGATGAGCACACGGAAACACTGAGAACACCCTCACATCCACAGCAACGTCTGACGGGGATGTTTTTGGGTGACATTTAGTTTCTAGGTTGCACAAGATGCTCGTATAAATGAATCATGAGTGAATCTGTGAGGTGTGAATAATAGATGGGAGGAGAGGTAAAAAACAAAGGAGTGCTGTTATTATTTGTTAATAAGACACTCTGGAGCATCACTAACTAGATCTCATTACCTCAGTAGTCACAGGCACGCACACATACACATTTTCCCACACACCACATGCCAAACACATGCAGAAGTCTCTCAACCTGCATGACTATTTTTACCTGTGAAGCCTGCCGTTGCCTAGCACTCTGTAATTACATCCCACACTCCACCAATGAGTGATTAGAAGCAATGATGGATGGGTTAACGCTGTCACCTTAGGATGCCGCAGTGCTGAGCTAATTATACGAGCGTACATGTGTCACATACCTGATAGCCCTCTCAGCCTTCTGCCATAACTGTGGAACAGGTGCGATAAAGGTGGACGATGTGTCTGCTGTTAATCTGCAGATAAGACATGATGAAGTAACGCCGTGGCTGATTAATAGATCTCTGTGGCTCATAAATGAGTTCTTTTGGTGTCACTTGGCTTTAAATTTGTCTCATCAAACATCTGCTCCCGCGGTGTTACAGTTTGTAGGCGGACATGAGTATTCCACTTAAAACCAGTGGAATACTCATGTCATCATCCTCCATGAAAACACTGCCAAAATATATTTTGAGCTTTTCACAATTTCAGTTTTTCTTTTCACTGCCTGAAAAGCTATGGATTTCCTGTCATGTATGGACTTTCTGTCTCTGCATAGACAATGCCAGTGCAGGATGGAGATGGAGTGTGCGCGCCTACTTATACATGCAAAGCGTGTGCGTGCAGACGGGGGATGTGAGGGGTTGCGTTTATGATTGCCACGACTGCAGCTGGGGCTGTGGGCTGAGTAATTGCCTGTCTTGGTAGGGGGAGCGTGGTAGCGAGCTAAAAGTCAAGTGCTCTCTTCCTGCTGTAGACCTCATTTGGATTCCACATAGCTAGCTAGCAAGCTAACGCCAGCCTTGGGCCTGTATTATTCATAGCTTGACAGATAGCTCTCACTAAAAGCATTGGAAGTGGGCCAGGTGGTGATGGAGCGACAGGGGAAGCAGCAACACTGCACCTCGCTCTCTGCCTGGCAGGAAGAGAAACAGATATGGAAATTGAAGATACAATGGAGCGGGAGAGAGATGAGCAGCTTTAACAGAAACAGGGAAATGCTAAGTGGGATCGGTACAGAGATGAAGAGAGTGAAGAGGTGAAGAGGGGAGAAAGGAATCAGACAGAATTATCTGAAGGCCACGTGAAGCTAAAGGACAGTGCAACTACAAGACATTAAAGCAAAGATAGAGGACGAGCGAGCTCACCGCAAAATGGAGAGAAGACAGTAGCAGAGCGACGATGAGGAGAGAAAGAGGCAGCCATCCACCCCCGCCAAGCTCAGGAACCCCTCTGCCTCCATGTGCAGAACCAGATAAGGTCGCATTAATCAAAATCTGCCACTTCCCCTTCCAAAAAAACACCGTCTCTGCCATCAGCCCCCCTCTGTGAAGTATCTGTCACCGAAACAGAAATTTCCATATTTAATGGGAAAGCTTTATATCACCAAAAAGACAGTGTGGGCTGAGGGTGAAAGAACAGAGTCGGTTGGATCTGTCAGCTCTGTCATTAGCTTCTACACTTTAGACTTCATGTGGAGCCTCGGGGTTCATTTCAGTTTGGCTCCAACACAATTGTTATCATTCCCGCAGTATGATGGAGCCAGTCAGACATCGGTCCCTGTCACGTACCGCTGGAGTCACTATTGTATAAACAGCGTGATATTAGGCTACTATTGCCAGTCCTACATTAATGTGGCTCTTTCTTAGTGCCCTGTCCTTTTTCACCTGAAGAACCTCCACATTTTAACACGAACCCCTAGTTCGTGTAAAAATGTGCTTTTTTGAATTCATTTCAAACTGGACTTGATTCAGTTTTACATTTACGTCCCCATTTAGTATATATTTACTTTAACATATGGTTAATGAACAGTCACATACATCCACTACCCATTACCACACCATTTAACAGCTATTCATTCTGTTTAATGACCACTTTCAAAAGTTCAATCAATATTTTTAAGCTAACTATTCGATTATGTTTAGCTGTAGCAATTCCCCTTTTTAAAATCATTTATCAGTTTCTAGATCTTTAGATAACAGTTTCATCTGTTAGACATACTTTTAGCCAGTAGTGTTCCATCACGGTAAGCAAGGCAGGTAGTGCTTGCCCAGTAAATCTAAAAATAGAAAAAATACCAAAATCTACCAACGTGAAAGTGACCTCTCTGCTTGGATCTACTTCCTTCTGTCCATGTCTTAAATTACTGCCGTCTCGTGGCTGCAGTTGGTGATTGACCCTTAAAGCAGGGTTAACTCTGCTTGACTATAAGCCACTGAAATCTGTATGGGGCCAGCGTTTCTATGGGCGTGTCCCATTAACAATGACTTGAGCTTGTCAAGCTGAGAAGGCAGCAGCTTTTTTGGTTGTTTATACATGTGCCTTGAGGATGTGTTTCTAATAACTCCTTTAGCACATTACCAATGAAAACCTTGGTGATGGAGATGAGATGTGAGCACCTGCCATGTTTCAACGAGTTTAGCCAGAGGTGGCAAAAGTACAGACATTCTTTACTTAAGTAGAAGTACAGGTACTTGTGTTTAAAAATACTCTGGTAAAAGCTGAAGTATTGATTCAACTTTACTCAAGCAAAAGTGAACATGTACAGGCTCTGAAATGTACTCAGAGTAAAAAAGTAAAAGTAACTCTGGTTTTTTCTGGTTTTGTGCAAAGCGAACTGAACCTTGTGCTATATTTAATAAAATAATATTACAAATACAAACATTATTCCAATCTAAATTCTAACTCACAATCATTTCTGTTGTGAGCTCCAGCAGATTTTTTGTGTACAGACTGTGCTCAGCTGACCTGTGCTGCTGCTGCTCTGAGGTTTACTGCTCTGTGTGGATTTACACAACTGAATTCAACAATATTTCATGAGCTGTCTTGGCTGAATTCCATTCCCTGCACTCACAGTATACAGTTTATGCTGCCTTTGTACTAGACAGTATACAGTTGGTATAAAGTGAACAAATCTAAGCATCCTTAGATTAAATTCAAACTCATGTCTGCTACATTTGATGTAATCCAACCAGCCTAACTGTGACTTCAACCCCACAGCCGCTGTGCACCAGTCCAATACAGAGCTTTACAGTAACTTCACCACAGTACAACAAGCTAACCTGTTTATCCTGCACTAAACTGCAGTATTTGAATAACACAAAGTTAATATACCTCAGTTTGCTTTGCAGGATGTTTCACAATATGAAAAATCATAACTTCGCATCATATACAGATCAAATATCTGATTTAAAAATAAGGAAATTACATGTTAGTTTTAAATATCCAAGTAATCAGATATCACTGAGCAGTCCTGCCCTTTAACTCTAACCTCTCTTCTTCCTCTCCTGTCCTCTTCCTTCCATCTTTCTCCATCTCTGAGTGAACTTCTCGCTCATTCTGGAAAGCAGTTGGTGTGTTTGCTGATATTTGTTGGGCTGATGGAAACGTTGCATTTGAAATTACCTGCAACAACATGTTACTCCCTTTATGCTCACTCCTCTTGTGTAGCGCTGACTAGATGCTGAAGTACCACAACCACAACTTATGGACATCTGCAGTCATTGCGGCCCACTGTAACCCCTGAGCACAGCGCTAATAAAATCGTCTTTTATGTGTTAATGTTTCCAGCATTTAGGCTCGATCGGTTTGATGTTTGAAGGCAGTGATGGGAAATAAAAACATCCCTCAGATGTGTTAATCCTAAAGTAGCGAGTTTTGAAAATGTCAGGAGTAAAAGTAAAAAGTAATCAGAAAAATAAATACTCAAGTAAAATAAATACTCAAGTATACGTCCCACCGCAGAGTTTCACCAGCTGTTTTGCAGATACACACCTTCATTTTCTATCATTGTTTTAATCCCACTGTAGATATCGACAGGTAGCCGTGTCACAGAGCTCAAAGCCTTTTAATTCTGCTGTGATTTTTTTAATATTTCTCTCACTTCTTACACCAACACTAACCTGTTTAATGATTTATGAATTTATCTCGGCTTACTGTTTCTGCTGTATCGCTCTTACTTTAGCTTTTTGCTTTTCTGCTCCTGTAACTTCTAGTTTTGTGATATAAGTTGAACGTATGTGTCCAGGATACTGCAGAAGAACCTTCTGGGGTGTTTGTACCCCTGATTGAGAATCACTGCATTCAGTTTTTTTCCACTGTCTAGTCTTTCCTCATATGAACCTTTAATGCATTTTTAAAAAGCCTTTGAAAGCATTTCAAAGCCAGGGCTGCTAAATGTACAGTGGCACACACACATGCGACTTCCTTTTTGATGACATTTGTTTATTCTCCCTTGTTTGCTTCCTGTGCATTTTATGACAAGCCTGCAAACTACCTTTCTGACATCATCCAGCGTCAGATAAACAGGTGGTGTTTATGCTTTTTTCATCCTCTTTTTTCTTCTTTTTTTAATAACTGCATCCCTGAGGAAAGACATCAAAGGGAATAACAGATCATGTGCGGTGAGCGCGGAGTGTGCCAGGGGGACATGATGGGCATGAAGAGGGGAAGCGGGGGGCAGGCAGCTGCTCAGGGCCAGCTTCAGGCCCAGGCACATCCTGACCTCTAACCCCTGAACCCCACACAAGCCCTCCCTTCCCCGTGCCTCCCTCCTCTGGCCAGCCCTCCGCTTAGAGCAGCTGCCAACTAAATTACATCAACGTCAAAAAGCCCTCCTCCTCCTCCACTGCTGGAGAGACGGGGCTTAGTAAACATGACACAGAGTGGGAATCACAATGAAACACACAAAGGGCAGACACTTTATTCTGAAAGCCAGAATTCAGTAAAGGCTGTTGAGGCTGGTGCTTCTTGTTATTGTCAACAAATCCCATGAAAAGAGCGAAAGCAGCCGTGCGTTGGTGCATCCATACGTTCGCTGTTCCCCAGCTGCTCTGCGGCTCTCAGCAGAAAGCCTGCTGGTTCCTGCTGGAGATGGAAATCTGCAGAAATGGGACATGAAGATGTGTACTTTGATTTAAAAAGACAGCTTCACACTGCAGGTTTTAGCAGCGTTGCATGACAAAGTTCGACATCCAGTACAGGGAACAAATCTGCTCATCCAAATAAACAGCTTCACTGTGGCCTTCACTGACAAACAGGCAAACCACAGAAGGAGCTCCTTTTCCAAAATGGCTGATGGGGCAGCAGCTAACTCACTGGCTTCTGTGTATGCTCCTCTGAGTTGGGGGTGATTGATTGAAGTCATTACGCTGGTGGAGAGACTCCTTACCTGGCTAATCCAGGAGTGATTTTAGCTGCAGCATGACAGATAGCCGCATTACACCCCCTGAATCTGCTGCCCGATGAGCTCTCTGCCCAGAACCTCCGCTGGAAAATTATGCAAAGTAGCTTGCACGATAAACACAGATCAATAATCGACCAAATCCCCAACCTCAGAGTTAATTCAGGGAGCCTCGAAACACACATGCTTCATGGTCTAGCATTAAACTACTGCATGCGTGCATATTTCGTTTTTTTTTTACTCCCAATGAGGTGCACAGTGTGTGAAAATCACATTTTATTGTAGTTATTTTAGCTTCTGTCCAAAAGACTTTTTAAGCTATTTAAATGTCCAGTAAAGTCATGACACATGCAGTCACCTCGGTTTGGTGTGGGGTGGTCAGAGAGCTCAGAGAGAGCTGCATTTTTCTCATCTAGACATGTTTAATATTCATTTTTATGGGTTCTGCCTCATGCAAGTGGTGAAGTTCAGTCATATGAACATTGTCAACAACCAACAAGAGCTCTTGCTCTGTTTCCCCGGAGAGTGTCGTTTCACATTCTGCAGCATCTCCTCTTTTTCCTTTGGCCTGTTTTTCCAGAACAAACCACAGCAGACATAAAGGCAGCTGAGGCCAAGAGCTGCTTCTGTTTCTCCCGGTGAATTTCCACCAGAAGCATGAAGGGAAATCATCTCAAAGGGAATCTTGCTGCAATCTTGCAAAAAGCAACCCTGTAAGATTTTTTTTTGTTGTAAAAATCTTCTTGTCTCTGATTAAAAACTGACTTCTGACTGTCTTTAGACGTCTTCCAGTGTATGGTAGACATTAGTTTAACACAACCCAGCAAGGACAAAGAATAATCATTTCAGCTCTGCTCTATGAAGCTCTAAATTTCCTCCTTTGACTCTTTCAGCACCTCATCTGGTACAACAACAAAAACTATCTGAGCAGCTCTCGCTCATCTTGTCCCATCACATCCATAAACCAGCTCTCCTGTTTCTTAATAGGGACACTATCACTAAGTCACACAATAACCTGTGAGGCGGTGCTTTTCCCTCAGGTGTGGGGTTTGGTAGTTGGCAGATAACACAAAAGGAGGTACAAGTTAGAAGCTCGGGTCTTGGATGGACAAGCTCATTCCCAGCGTGTCACATACTGCTGTGGCTGGATCTCACTCACAACTCATTACATATGGCTGCTCGGACCCTTCATCTTTCACACCAGATTGCACCAATCCTCTTCTCCATAGCAGCTCAGGTTATCAGTGTTGGATCATTTAAGCTCCTCCCATATGCGTTAACCTAACCAAAGCATTTCTGCCCTAAAACACTGACTACAGTGACTCTGAAACTAATGACAGTCTTTTCAGTGTTTCAGCCCCAAACCACACCGGCACTGGATCCATCCAGAAAAAATATGTATACGTGTTTTTCATTCTGGTGAAAAAATGGTGATCTGCCAGGAACGGACTTACTGTGGTGGATACACTACACTGCACTGCACTGCACTGCACTGCCTTCACTACACTGCACTGCACTGCACTACACTGCACTACACTACACTACACTGCACTACACTACACTACACTACACTGCACTGCACTGCACTGCACTGCACTGCCTTCACTGCACTGCACTGCACTGCACTACACTGCACTACACAACAGCAGTAAGAGAGGAAGAGCACTTTCAGCCATCTGTATATATGTAATATAAAAGATGGATGTAACTACCGTGATGTCACCCGTTGGTTAGTGAAGCCCTGCTTTGATGCCTCGTGATGAGTGTTTTTGCTGTGATGAGTGAGGTGTGGATCTGACGGTCAAACCACATGCTCATTGGCTAAACACTGGCCAATCACATAGCTGAGCCCATAAATTCATCAGGAGACTGTTGACTGAGGTCAAGCCTGAAGTCTGTTTTCACACTGACATCAATACAACCGCAAGTCTTTTTGAAACAACAGGAAAATAAACTGGGCTTCTTTTTGTTTCATCAAATGACCCAAAAAGAAGTCCAGCTGACTTCCAGTTGCCTTCTTTTCAAAACCGCCATGACCTGGATGACTGAGAGCCTACACAGGCACAAGGCAGAGTGGAGGCACTTGATAGCGGCGATGCTCGTGGCTCGTCCATCAGGTGCTGAGTGCTCCTGTGAACATGATGTTAGGATATGAGACCTCTGGAATGAGACTCAGCATTCAAGGAGCGAGGATGACTGTAGGGAGATGTTGCTCGGCACTGTTCTGTATCTCAGCCATGTTGAGCTCCGAGGCTCTCGCTGGGCTCGGGATAAAGGAGGAGACTCAACAAGCAGCGGGGAGTAAGGACACCAGCAGAGGGCTGGATAAAAACAAGAGCAAGAGTTAACGGCAAGAGTCGAGGCAGAGCAAGTGGAGTATTTGACTAAAAGTTGGGTTTAGTAGCTGCAGGCTGCACGTTAGAGCTGCAGCCGTGAACAGAGATGAACAGCATGTCTTTGGGGGCCTGCTGCCTTTCAGCTACTTCACCACTGCACTCACTGTCTGAAACCATTTAAATAAATGGTTGAAGAAATGGTGAATGTGGCATGTTAATGCTTTCTTGAGAAACTAAACATGAAAAGATTATGCTTAAATTATGTTTTTATTATTAAGACTTCAGTGTAAATCCAAGTGGACATGTAACTGCAACACCTCCAAACATCATGTAAGTTTCCCTGACAGTGAGGATTATTCCAATACCGCTGCTATGAAGTAATATTTTATGAGCTTTAGGACAGTCTGACAGTTATTCTGCAGTATAAGAGAGTGTGTGTGTGTGTGTGTGTGTGTGTGTGTGTGTGTGTGTGTGTGTGTGTGTGTGTGTGTGCTAGGGTTTGAATGGGTGATAGCAGCTGATATCCAAGCTGGAGCCTGAGCCGCCAGAAAACGCCCCAAATTGCAGCGTCTGCCATGCGCTGAGCCTCCTGCACCAAGACGCTGCCTTTTGTTCTCCCCTGCTCGCGGGAGAAGCCTGACAGCTCTGAAATGATCCTCTCTTCTCTCTCACACTCACACACACACACACACACACACACACACACACACACACACACACACACACACACACACC
>JAVDPK010002338.1:442806-457900 GCA_034780415.1 Cichlasoma orientale
TAAAGACCTCATAGTACCGTATCACCCCAATAGAGCACTTCGCTCTCAGACTGCTGGATTACTTGTGGTTCCTAGGAGGAATTGTTAAAAGGGAGTTTTTCATTCCCACTCTCACCAAGTGCTCGTTCTTAGTGTGTTGCCTGGCTGTTGGGTTTTCTCTGTATTTATTGCAGGGTCTTTACCTTACAATATAAAGCGCCTTGAGGTGACTGATGTTATGATTTGGTGCTGTATAAATAAAACTGAATCGAATTACCAAACCAACAAGAGGCTTTTTGAAGAGAAGCTCCTGGAGAAACTGCAGTGTGATAGTTGAACTAAAAGTCAAAACCAGATGTAATAAAGAAAAATGTAGTTAACCAAGATAAAAAATCTAAATATTACTTTATAAAAAAAATACATTAAAGTAACAGAAACAAGTTTATGCACTTAAAAGATTAAAATAGACCCAAATTTTCTTTAGTTTTGTTAAGTTTTTTCCTGACAAACACTTATCCACACTTAAACTATAATCACAAAAAAAAACATTGAAACCAATAAAAACTGAACATATTTAAATAATAGAAATACTCCATGGTCATATTGTAGAAACTATGTCAATCACTCGTTTTGTTCAATCAGACCTGAAACCAGCGACTGAAACCATAAACTCCTCAGGAAAGCTCAGAGGTGAGCAGGTAGCGCTTCACTGACGTCTATCCAACCCTCCTGCTCAACATTAGAAAGAATGCAGGTTTAAGGCACTTCCGCATTTACTACAATGTTTCAGACCCACACAACACATCAGAAAAGTTTTAGTGATTTTTAACAATAAAAAAGACTTGAAGAAGAGCTGAATATCATTTCAAGCCTTCAGCTTTTTCTCCCGATTGCCCACGTTCCACCCCTCCATTTCAGAACCTGGTGTTTCAGAAATCTGTGTGTTTGTGAAACATTTAGAGCTACTAACTCTCACATTGGGGGGATGAATAAATCTGACTGAACTTCTCAGTAAGTTCTGTGCTTCATGAGGAATTAAGAAAACTCAGAAATTGTGAAATCTGTGGGTTTGTGACACATTTACAGTATCTAGTTTTAAGCATGCATAAAACTGTATTTGTCAGTGATGTCCTGAATAAATACCAAAATAAAGTACGGTTGCAGGTTTTTGGGAAAATCTAAAACATCATCAGATTTTCACCTGAGATAAGAGTAGATTAAGTCAGTTTAACTCCTGTTGAACTCCTCCTCCTCCTCACGTTGGCGAGTTTCCAGAAACATGACTCACGGGAACGCTGTTTTAGGACTAATGTGTGAATCTGATATTTTAGGTCATATTTTTGGAAAAGTCTCCCTTCTCATTTTGAATTTCTTGTTTGCATCCTGCAGCCAAACGTTACTGCAAGAACTCCAGCTCGGCCAGCAGCACCACCAGCACCTACGCGCCCAGCAGTAGCGGCAGCAGCCTGAGTTGTGGTGGCGGTGGTGGCGGAGGGGGCGCAGGAGGTGGTGGCGGGGGCAGCAGCGCTAGCAGCACCTGCAGCAAGAGCAGCTTTGACTACAGTCACGACATGGAAGCCGCCCACATGGCGGCCACCGCCATCCTCAACCTGTCCACCCGCTGCCGGGAGATGCCCCACGACATGGGGGGGAAACCGCAGGACCTGTGCTCACAGGTAGGACGCAGGAATGATGTCATCTACATGCACCTATTATAAAGTTAGGTCTTACTCCAGGAACACACTGAATGCAGCTGCAATGTGTTCCAACCACTAATTGCACCACCAAATGCACCGCAACACATTTCAGAAGCATCCCAAAGCTGTCAATCACATCGCACAGAGGAGATGAGATGATACAGGAACAGCACGGAGAATCGGGTCAATTTTCAAAATAAAAACCCCGTGCAGGCTAAACTCTACTTCTGAAACGTTCCTGGTGTGATTTGAAGCTCTGCAAAGGTTGGAGACCAACATCCAACATGCATTCGTGGCGTCACAAAGCTGCAGCATTGATCCATTGGAAGATTATCTCTGTACGGCCTTCATTGTACAACAGCTGGCAGTGAAACTGACAAAGACCGAGAGATTTCAGCCACACACACATTTTGCATTAAAGATCCCAGTCTGTGTCTCACACTCAGAGCTCAGCAGGGCAGTTTTTTATTTTCCGTCTGGGGATCAGATAGGAGCAGGACGAGGCCCCGTTTGACACGGCGTGAGTCCAGTGTGTCATTTCTGAGGAGATAAGGTGACGGTGTTCCTGTATTATCTGCGCCCGGATCCTGCGCTGGAAAATGGAGGCCAGAAACAGAGTACACAGCAGAGGGCTAATGCTGGCTTAATGCTAATGTTGACAGCAGAGAGCACGCTGGAGAACGGGGTCGATACAAGTGAGAATAAAAGAAAGGTGGCAGGTTTTTGTCATGGAGGAGAGGAGAGGAGAGGAGGGGAGAAGAGAGGAGAGGAGAGGAGAGGAGAGGAGAGGAGGGGAGAAGAGAGGAGAGGAGAGGAGAGGACAGGAGAGGACAGGAGAGGACAGGAGAGGAGCTTTACTCCTAAATAAAAGTGGAGCAGAACAAACTTGAGGCGACAAACTCAGGGCTTCCTCTGGTCGTGGTGAGCAGGATGCTCTCAGGGCAGGATGGGAAGTCAAGAGACTTCAGAGGGTTTTTCTTCTTCTTCCGCTTTCATCTCAACACCTCACCTCGTGGCACACAGTTTCTTTATGTCTGCATGAAGCTTCACACAAACACACCGCCTCGTTCCTCAGTCGGTCCATCCACCGGTTTCTCCTCCTCCTCCTCCTCAGCCTGCTGGTTGAAGCGATTGGTTTAGGGTCTGTATTTGAGCTCTTGCAGCAGTGAGCAGTGAAAGAGGGAACCTTAAGTGTTTATTATAGGTGTCAGACACTGGCTGTCCACATTCTAACCTTTGTAGCTGTGACCTTTAAGGTGCCTACACACTGTGCAAGTTCACCCTTCCACCAACATGGTGCAAGGCCAGTTCATTTTGACCATTTAAGAGTTGATTGTTACATAGAGTTACAAGCAGAAGTTTTACAAAAGGTCATTTCGAACCATCCATGTTATACTGTTTATCCGGGTCTGTTGTCATTGGGGGAGCCGTGTAAACAGAGATGTCCAGACCACATCTCTGATTACAAATGTGACTATAGGATGCTAATTTAAAATATTAAAGGTGACCTACTCTCCTTATATCCTGTCATATCTCCTGTTCCTGTGGTGCATGTTCATTTTAAATGTGATCAAAGTTCAGTGTAAGTGCAGGAATCCCTGTGAGCCAAAAGCTGAAGCTGCAGACGGCTCTAAACAGCTTTTTCTACCCTTGGATCTCTATGACGTCATAGCGAGGGGAAGACCCACCCCCCTGCTGTTCAAATCTTCTGCTTATGAGGGGCAGCCAATCAGAAGAAAGTTGGCTTAAAGAGGGAGGAGCTCAAACAGCTTGTTTCTGACAGAGGATGAGGAGCTGCACTGAGGCTCAGCGTGAGATAAAGAAGGATTATTTTGAACTGTGAGTCCAAGAATAAAAATATGGAGCGGGAAATGAGCAGAATAGCTTTGGATACTGTAATCTCATCATCTCACATTATTATTGAATTTAATAACAGTTCTTCGGCATTCACAGAAAGAAGACTGAAAGCAGGACGGGACTGATTTTTTTCAGAAATCTGAAATATCTAAATGTTCTCAAAGAGTCAGAGAAACCAGAGGGAAGAGCGAGACACAAGAAAGGAAGACGGTTTTATTTTATTTTAAGAACTGGAATTAGTGGGCAGAAATAATGTGGTCTGAACAAGTGAGTGACCTGGCCCCTTCACACCCAACATTGCCATGGCAACAGAGGTCAGGGGTCATTGTGGGAGGCCAGATCAGAAAGGCAGCCCTCTCTACATCTCGTCCTTGTTAATTCGATATGAAGGGGTGGGTCACGTTAATTGGGCAGTGACACACAATACAATAGCTGACAAGGAGAGGGCGATCTGCTGAGCAAACTCACAAGGGCGACAGGTCGGGGCCACACATGGCGAGCCGCGTGCTGCTGGATCTGATCCTCACACTCGTCCTCCTCGCTCTCGTTCAAGCTCCTACTCTGATTTCTTTGTTTGTTGCATATTTGTCACACTGAAATGTTTCAGATCATCACACTAATTTTAACATTAGACAAAGATAACCTGAGGAAATGCAGTTTTTAAATGATGATTTAATTTATTAAGGAAAAAAGCTCTCCAAACCTACAGTATCTGCCCTGTGTGGAACAGTACATGCTCCCCTGTTAAAGCGTGAATTAACTGTGATTAATCACATTTTGGAAGGCCTGATTACTGCCAGACCTGCTGAACGAGGAATCCCTTAAACAGAAGCTGTGTGACAAAGTGAAGCAGGCTAAAGAGCCCAAAGAGCAGCACACCACGATCTAAAGAACCAGCTAAGAAACAAGGTCACGGACATCTATCAGTCTGGAAAGGGTTACAGAGCCGTTTCGAAGGCTTTGGGACTCCAGCGATCAGCAGTGAGAGCCGTTATCCACACATGGAGAAAACCTGGAACAGTGGGAACCTTCCCAGGAGCGGCCAGCCTCCAAAAACTACTCCAAGAGCATCGACGACTCATTCAGGAGGTCACAGAAGAACCTAGAACAACATCTAAAGAACTGCAGGCCTCACTTGCCTCAGTTAAGGTCAGAGTTCATGATTGAACAATAACAAAGAGACTGGGCAAAGATGGCCTCCACGGGAGAGCTCCAAGTAGAAAACCATCGCTGACCAAAAAGAGCACAAAGGCTCGTCTCACATCTGCCAAAAAAAAAATCTCCGAGACTTCTGGGAAAATATTCTGTGGACTGACGAGACAAAGCTGAACTTTCTGGAAGGTTTGAGTCCCGTTACATCTGCATGAACTAACACAGCACTTCATGAAGACAGCAGTCAGACATGGTGGTGGTAGTGTGAAGGTCTGGGGCTGCTTTGCTGCTTCAGGGCGACCTGCTGTAATTGATGGAACCATGAATTCTGCTCTCGGGTTATGCAGTGGGACAGTGATCGGAATGGCTCAACAAAGCAAAATGAATGTTTTGGAGCACCATCGTCAAAGTCTGGACTTAAATCAGATTGTGATTCCTCGGCATGACCTCGAACATGCTGGAAAACCCTCCAGTGTGGCTGAAGAGTGGACAAAACTCCTCCACGGCGATGGGAAGGACTCACAAACGCTTGCTGCCAAGGGCGACACGACCAGCTGTTGGGTTTAGGGGGCATTTATTTTTCACACAGAGCACGGAGGTTTGGAGAGCTTTTTACCTTCATGAAGGCAGTCACCATTTAAAACGTGCATTTTGTATTTCCTCAGGTTTTCTTTGTCTGATGTTAGAATTCGTTTGATGATCTGAAACACACACGTGTGACAAATATGCAACAAACGAAGGAATTAGGAAGGGAGCAGATACTTTTCCATGACATGCATCATACAGAAAAATATCAGCCGCAGATGTATGATGATTATAAAAATATTGGCGAAACATCACAAACAAATATCGTCCAGGGAGAACGTTTGTAGTTTGTCTGTATGGGGAATTTTAGGAAGCAGGACTCGAGTATGATTTACTTTTTATTATTCATAGTGTGATATTTTTCTCCTTGGATTAATGACCCTGCAGCTCTAAGGGTTTCTGGCTCATTTTTATCCTGCTATTCCTGAGTCCTTGCCTCAGTTGTTGCAGTATTCATGGCCAGTTCCAAATCTATCACCCCATGTGTTGGAGTCAGTGTGCGTCACAGAGGTTTTGGCTTCAGACACCAGGAGAATCCGCCCCTGAGGGACACTGTCGGCCGGAATCAGCATTAAAGTGGGCTTTCCTGCTCGTAAAAGGTAGCACGGAGAGCGGGGAGGGAGGGATATGATATTTATGAGGGATTTTGGATATGAAGGCATGGATTGATGTATGGATAGACACACACTCTGTCTTAGTCGTGCTGGATTTTGGATGCGGCCCACTTTGTTCCAGTCCAGTTCTGCCTCTATTTTTGGGTCTCGTTCCAGCCGCTGCTGCTGCTCATCACTGCTCCCTAACCCTCAGCCTCTGCTCCCCCCATGATGTCCACTCACATTAGACTCACACAAACACACACTCCTCACTGCAGTGTGGTGGGATGGAAGGAAAGAGAGATGGAGACAGAAAGGAAGAGGAGAGGAGGGCTTCACAGAGGGATGCACTCGTCCTTCGGCGCTGATGACCTCGTCTTCTTTTGACCCTCTTCTGAATCTGTTACTGTACTCTGCTAATGTTTCTTCCTACGCAGACTTGGGCGAAAACAAAATCAAAAAGAAAAATCATTTGGATTATCATCTCAGATATTTGAACTGCAGCTGTTCTCCATCCACAAAGTTTTCTTCTCCTTCTTCTTCTCCACTGTTTTGCCCAGCTCTCATCATGGAGCCTGAAAATGTTTGACTGCTGTTAATCAGACGCTCTCTCTCTCTCTTTTATCCCTTTCTCTTCATCCCTGCCTCTTTATCCTCCTTCATAATCATCCGACGCAAAACACACACACACACAAAAACCACACGCACCCTGCAGAGTCCCGGTCTAGATGTTGATGAGAACGGTACGTTGGACCTGAGCGTGAGCAAGCGTCTTTGCGGCGGCGGCGGCGGCGGTGCAGGCGACTCGGTGCTAACGCCTCTTGAGCCCATGTCCCCCCAGAGGCAGGCCGCCCTGCTGGGCTCCCGCTGCTATGGCATGGGGGACGCTGCAGACTGCTGGGACCTGCCCGTAGACTACACCAAGATCAAACACATAGACGAGGACGAGAAAGAGGTAAAGGGGGATCAGGGCCTAAAGTTTACTGAGATTAGGTCTGTCTCCATCTTTAATGTTCATGACAGATGAGTGACGCAGAGGAGGATAAAAGCGAGGAGCTCCAGATGACAGACAGTCGTGATGTTGGTGATAATTACAAAGCAGTAGTTGTGGCTCTGGAAGCTGATAGACCATACAGTTGGCATGCGTCACTTACACTGTCTGCTCAGCGAATCTCAGCCCAAATTATCTCCCTCCAAGCCATTGATTCAACACTCTGTCTCCAAGTCAAACATTTGCACTGCCGTCTGATTGTCTTCGAGGTTTCTTACCTCGCCGTCTGACTCGCTGTTATATTTGGAATCATTAGAAAGTCATATGAGGGGGATTTTTGAGGGAAACCTAATGAATCTGCATGTTAATTGATGTCAGTGCGGAGTTGCCGTCTCTGTTTGCATCGTGCTCGCTGCATGCTGGCTTTCTGTTTTTACATTTCACTCCTCTCCAAAAATGAATTATGCAAAGTAGCACCTTGGGAGGGAATCGGAATAGCTCATCTCATCAAAGAACTGCAGGAAATCAATGCACCACTGCTGCGACGAGCGCATGCATGTACAGTACATGTGCCTCTTTTGCTGTGTGTGAATATTCATAAGTGTGTGTGTGTGTGTGTCTCTCTCTTTGGGAGTGTGTAGATGCAAGCTAGCCTACTTTCTGCATCTTTGAGTGTATGGCTGCGTCGTTCTCCTGACTGCCTGCCTCGCAGCCTGCGCTCCCTTTAATTGGAGAAACTGGCTGGCCTGACCCAGCATCACACACCCCGAGACAGCTTGAGTGCTGGATAATTTGGGCTGTATCTGGACCTGTCTCTTTATGGGCATTACTGTACATACACTGCAAGCACTGAGGGAAGGAAAAGAGGATTTGCATCCACAGCCGTCGAGCCCTGGCTGCAAGCACTGCAGACAAAGGCCCACAGAACACAGGCAGCAGCGTGCTGACACTACACCACAGTGCCATCTAGTGGCGGAAAGCTGCATTAAACAGGAGGCCAACTCCCTGGATGTTCTCGCAGTGACCGTGTGCAGACGCACCTGTGAGGCAGTCCTTCCTCTCAGGGTTTATTTCCTGTTAGTCTGACAGGCTGGATGGCTCAACCTGAACAGTTCCCACTGACTCAGAGTGTTCGGCCCACATCTGCAGTTTTAATCATTCCATGAAGTTGATTCTGGTTTCTACAATCACTTTAATTTATTCTTTCCTTTAATCAGTGCTTTGTCCCGTCTTGCTCTCTTTTGTCCTGTCTCCCTCTGCTCACCCCCAACAGATGGCTGCCCCTCCCTGAGCCTGTTTAAGCTGGAGGTTTCTTCCTGTTAAAAGGGAGTTTTTTCTTGCCACTGTCGCCAAGTGTTGGGTCGTTTAATTGTTTGGGGTTTCGTCCAGATACTGTAGGGTCTTTACCTTCCAGTGTAAACTGCCTTGAGGTGACTGTTGTTTTGATTTGTTGCTGTATAAATAAATGAAGCCATGCTAAATATTAATTTCATACTATGATTATTGTCAGAGCTACAGGGCTGGGTCCACATTTGGTGCTTTTTAATTATTTTTCCAGCATGTTTGAGCCCTCATAAGTTCACAAATACAGGAGATATCCACTTGGCATTTGCTGGGCTGAGAAACATTTAAAAAAATCGGTTTTATACCCACTCCGAGAGCCACAGTAAAAAAACTAAATCTGATCTTTGTTCAGCATCGTTTTTTTTCTCTGTGAGCATCACTGCGATGGGATCTATCAGAGTTTGAACAAACTGCAGCAGTTCAATATCTGTTTAATGTCTGATCATTGAGAAACCTCTGGGTAAACTTTGAATGCTCGTATCACCATGTGAGACACGTGGCTGCTCAGAAGTTAGAGCATATGAGAGTCTCCTCCAACCTACATTTGATACCAGATCATCTTCTAGCCCACACAACACTTGTCATAACCAGACATTTTATAACTGAGAGACAATCAAAGAATTTGAAGAAGGTGTCCATAGAGCAAGCTGGTTTACCACATTCTGACTGAAGCATCAGTCAGCTCCTGAGCACATGCCTCAAAGCTATGAGGGACAGAAACTACCAAAATTAAAGACATCCAGTAAATATATTAATGATGCTGCATGAATAAAACTATTTTTTTAAGTTATTTTATAAAATGTGAAATTGATTTTCTTCTGATTTGATTTTAATGTTCCGTATTTAAAGACCTGTAATAAGAAAATAAATACAGAATAAATACTTTAGGGAAATAAATGTGTAAATAGAAATATCGACAATTAGAGATTTTTTTTAAATAGGACAACATAAAGCAGGTAAAAATATGGACATGGGATACTTGTGGAAACAAAACAACTTGGTGTAAAATGTGTATTTAAAAATACTTTTTGCATAATATTATATTTTTAATTTTATGTTTTTGGTTTATTTATTTTATTTTACAACCTTAAGATATTTGTTTTGTAATTTTTTTATTTATAATAATTCTGCTTATGTAAATTCTTTATTTATAGGTCGTATTTAATGTTTTGGCTGCTGTTAGACTTTGGGGATAAATCAAGTTTATCTTGACTTAAAAATTCATATATTTATTAGTATTATTGGTGCATTTAATGCCACATACATTCCTGTATGTATTTTGATTTTGACATTTTTGATCCTCCATACCCAAGTGCCCTTTAGTTATACTTAGGAGAAGAAAACTGGAAGGATGCAGGTGAACACAAGAAAATATATAGGACTGATCTGAGGTGAACTGTACCTTTAATGGGAAGGCGTGTGAAAGCATGACTTCTTGAAAAAATATAAAGCGATGAAGTCAAAAACATAAAAAAACCACACCTTTGTTCTCTCTTCCCCTTCCCTCTCTGTCCTCTCCATCCTCCTCCTCTGTGCCCACCTGACCCCAGCCGGACGACCTCGACCCCTTCCACGACCTCCTGGACGACGGCTCCTACACCACAGACGTCAACATGCCGAGCCCCAAGCCCAAATACCTCCAATGCAAGGAGACAAAGAAGGACCTGATAACGTAAGCGCCCCCTCCTCTTCCTCTTCCTCCTCTTCCCACCTGACCCCAACTGCCTCTCCCCACTCATGCTCTGCTTCCCCTCCATTTTGTTTCTTCCTTCATCCTCCTCTTCGCCTCAGTGACCCACCTCCCTTCCTCCTCCCTCTCCCGTGCTGCTGGCAGTGGCTTTGCTATATGACTTTTATTTCCCAGCTTTATCCATATGTCCACACTGATCCCAGACCTGGTAAATCCGACTGATGCCCTCACTGTAGTTTTGATGCTTTATGTTTATGAGATGCAGCGGCAGCTGTCAGTATGGTGATGTCAGGAAGATGAAGCAGAGACAGTGAAGCTAAACTGGAAACAATGAAAACCAAACAAACCAGAATCAACCCCCCTTTTTCTGTAATTTTCACTTTTCCTTCTCCTTCCCTTTGGGCTTATAAATCTGTCTATTTTTCCGGTGGCAGATGTCCCACACCGGGGTGTGATGGAAGTGGTCACTTGACGAGCAATTTCGCCTCACATCGAAGGTGTGACTTCCTTTTCTCCTGGTGGATTCTAAGTCTATTTCTCTTTATTGTTTTCAGCTTACCTCGACTATGCTGTCAAACACCTGTAGGCAGAATGTCTCTCTCTCTCTCTCTCTCTCTCTTATCTGTTAGCCCTTTGACTATTTGACCAGACATGCTGAAGCAGGGCTGAAATACTGAAAGAAGAACAGACTAGAAATTAATTAAAGATTGGCTACATGCTCATTTTCCTAAGCTAAACCCCGGATGAAGCCATTCCTCAATGGGCCATGTGTAAAGCCGTCTAAGCTGATGTTATTCAGTCCTCCAGGCCTTTCCCACAGTGCAATGCAGACTAAGCATTTAGCATTCAGAGACAGCAGGTTGAAGCGGAATTGCTGAGTATAAGATGAGTCTGCACGGACTGAGTGAAGTCAGACGTGGCTGCGCAGACTTCTGGATTTCCCCTGAACGAGCTCACGATTCCAACAAAGTTTCTGAAAACTTGTTTCGGTCCGGTTTGAGCAGAGCAGCTGCATGAAAACGTCCTCCTCAGATACTCAGAGGGTTAACTCTCCCTGCACGTGCATCATGGCTTTATTACATTTCCTGGTTGATGTTTTTATTTCTGCATGCGTTTGGAGCGGGAGTGTGCGTGCAGGCTGATTGTGTTGTGTCACAGTGGTTGGAGTGTGTTTTCTTTCCCTAATTTTTGTGTGACTAATGTTCCACTGGTGTATTTTTCAGTCTCTCAGGTTGTCCTTTAGCTGACAAAAGTATTCGAAGCATGCTGGCCAACAACGCGCAAGAGCTCAAGTAAGTGTGACATGATTCATTCACACGTTTGCTTTGTTTGTCGAGCTCGCTCTGCCTTCATCAGCTGTGTTGCAGTCAGCTCGCATGAATGTACAAACTGATGACGTACAGCAGAGATTTGCAATCGGGGGTACCTCAGGGGGGGCCTCCGCAGGCAGGGGGGTGAACTTTTAAACAGTTTAATTAAAGAGATGAGTGGACCTCCAGAGGTCTGCGTAGTAAAGTTAACTAAAGTGGAAGAACAGTGGGAACTGAGAGCCAAAATAATGCATATGATTTCAATACAGCAGTAAATGTTACCAACTGGCCGACAGCAGACTGAGAGGACGTGATTGGTCGCTTTGATCTTAAAGAGATTTTATGCCAGTATAGGACTTAGAGTCGGGTTTTTGTAGCAGGCAGTAAACGTGTTCTTGTAACATGAGACCGTGGAGCCTCGAGTGGACATTAGAGGAACTGCGGTTTTCATGTGAGGCAGCCCTTTAAAGGCGTTTGGCTTGTTTGAATTGAGCTGCTGCACTTCTGCTGTAGGCCCTGAGCCCTTTTTGTGTTTTCTGCCCCAGGTGCCCGACACCAGGGTGCGATGGTTCGGGACATATCACTGGCAACTACGCCTCACACAGAAGGTAAAACACTGGTTCCCCGTGCACATATTCATCAGCCCCTGTGTTTCCTCTCATTTCTGCCTGGTGCAGAGCTCGCCTCACACTGCGTCTCTCTCCTCTCTCTTTGTAACGCTGTCATTTATCTGCAGTCTTTCAGGGTGTCCGCGGGCCAGGAAAAGTGGGATAAAGATTATCCACAGTAAAGAGAACAAGGAGGACCAGGAGCCTATCAGGTACAGTACAGACACTCATCATCCGTCTTCTGTCTCCCTTTAAAACCCTCATGATAACTCCTCCTCCTCTTCCTGCGACCAGCTCTGCTCACTATATATTTCCCGTGTGACACAGGACATGATATATGGCTTTAAAATGATGCAAAGAAAGCGTGAGGTGATGCGTTGCTGCTTGACTCCTGTAAGCAGGACTCAGTATTAGCAAGACAAATGTCCTTGGAGTGTGAAGTTTCTGCGGGCGTGTGGAGGTGCAGGAGGAACTTCAGGAGTGCAGGGCTGTATCGGTTTAGAGGAGGCCGGGGGAGGTTCTGCAGTCTCTGGCAGACTGCTGCAGACACACCGGTAGGGAGAGAGAGCGGGAGATAGAGGCAGAGAGAGATTGATTGACTTTACCTGAACGGCGCGATGTGCTTGTCTGGCCTCGACTCTGCAGCTGCATTGATTTCTCCGGTGCTGCAGAGCACAAACAATACTCTCTTTGCTCGCTCTGAAGCTCCTCATTCTGCCTGATTCTGAGGACAGCCGGCCACAGCTGACCCTGCCAGGCTGCCCCGTGGTCAGCACGGTTTAGAATGATTCAGATTCACTAACACAGGCATGGCGGTAAGAACGAATCAGCTGCTGCATGTTTGTACACACGTATCAGAAAATGAGGCCCACTGAGACTGTGTGATAGGAAGTTTCTGTGAGGAAGGCACTGCCTCTGCGACTGAACGAAGGGGCGTGGAAATGAGATATGCCCCGGGAGAAAGACGGGGTCTCCTAGTGGCTGGGAACTGGCTTGAAGCTGCTGTAGATATAATCAGATATTTCTCCACAGAAGGAAACTAATAATGGATTAGAGTTTGTGCTGGAAGTGCAGAACAGAAGTTCAAACTGTCCTGCGTTGTATGAGGGGAATGTTTTCTACTTTATACTCAGACCAATTGTGGGTTAAGCTTTGGGAAGAACAGACAAAAGAGGAATTAAATAAATTCCTTTGACTGAAGCCAGCAGGAGAGTCGGTGCACCTGAACCGCCCTGTATCTGTTTGCTAGTCAAAAAGCCACGAGGTTGAACTAAAAGCAGACAGAACTGATACTTCCACGGCTTTAGCCATAATCCGTTCTGCGCGCGGTGACATTTGGAATAATTTACTGCCTCAATGCATCTGATTAGCGCTGGTGTTGATGCACTGTCACCATTCCAAAACTGCGATAAGGCTGCCACTGGGACAGCTTTAAAATAAGATGATGGTATCTTTGTTTAAATCAGAGTGAAAGGGATGGAGGAAAACTGAAAAATAACATCAGCCCATACAGTGTTTCAGCACTGAGGAGGCACAAGCTCAGGCTCACAGGTCACAAATAAGCAAGTTATCTCCTCTATATATTTATAAAAAGGTGATGGAGGGTGTTTTATTCCCCCCTTAGGTGTCCAGTCCCAGGATGTGATGGTCAGGGTCATGTGACGGGGAAGTACGCGTCCCATAGAAGTGCATCAGGATGCCCCATAGCAGCCAAGAGACAAAAGGACGGCTACCTAAACGGCATTCAGTTCACGTGGAAGTCTGGGAAGACGGAGGGCATGTCCTGCCCGACGCCGGGCTGCGACGGCTCGGGTCACGTCAGCGGAAGCTTCCTGACACATCGGAGGTGAGTCATGGGAACGTGGCCGCAGTATTAAATATGGAGATTAAGGAGAATGACATCTGCGACCGCGCAGAAGGCCTCACATGGTCATCAAAAACTTTAAAAACTTTTCTTTATTTACAGATTTCAAAATGTCAAACTCAGCTTTTCTGTAGTCGTGGAAATCAGTTCAAACTTCTTACAGGTGTCCAACTTTTAAACATCAGCCTGCACAGAGGCGGTGATGGAACAAAGCTTTCCCGCAGCCTCTGATGCGTTATTAGGGCAGTACCTCCTGCAGGAAGCAGCGCTGAATATTCCCGTCCCATTGGAGGGGAAAACGCAGTAACAAAGGCAGACAGACAGGTCAGTCAGGGCTTCATCCTACAGCCAAAACATTAGAAGAAAAGAACCAGATGGAGGCTTCAGATGATGGAAGAGCTGCGCAGTCTGCAGACTAAAACCCATCGAGCTGATTCAGGATGAACTGGACAGAAGGGGGGACAGCCCAGCAAACACTGTTTCATCTCCATCGTAGAAAGACGCGCCACGAATGTTTTGACTGCTGAATGAGTCAAAAATTCGGATGAATTATCAGAGTTGGCAGCTCTCGTGTTTCTGCACTCCCATGCTGCCCAAACAAAGCTCACGCTGAATGAGGGGAAGCCTCGGCGCCTGTGTGCAGGAGAAACAGCTTTCAGGTTGGAGTTGCAGGAGGTGCGCAGACCCGTCTGCAGGAGGGTCCTAACACGTTCAGGAGCCCTGAGCTCCGTCACAGCCGTCGAGACCTTTTCATTTTACTTTCATTAAAAGTCTGATCCATTTCCTGAAGCCAAAACTAGATTTCCTAAACCCTCAGTCAGTTTATGTAGTGCTCGCAAGTTAACAAATACACTTAAAAAACAATAGCATGTTAAATATGTGTTGGACCTTTCAACACATGGACTCGCTGCTGGTGCCTCTGCTGGACGTCAGAGGAACTGCAGCGTTCGGCACTTCGGCCGCAGAGGTCGATGCTTGGTTGAAGGTTGCCACGGTAACATGAGCGTCCTGTATCTTCTTTAGGAAGAACACATTTTTTCTATTTTTCTTTCATTTTCGAAGCCGTCTGTGAACCATGTTGGCTCGCTGTGTGTGCCTGTGGAAGCCCGTCACACACTGAAACAATGCTTCCTCTTCTTGTCACTGCTTCCAGTCTGTCAGGTTGTCCGCGTGCCACCTCCGCCATGAGGAAAGCCAGGCTCTCCGGAGTGGAAATGCTAACAATAAAGCAGCAGCGTGCCAGCAACGGTAACTGCAACTACCACTCACCCACACAATACAGCCAATCAGGAACGCGGCCATGGAATGATTTACTGAAGACACTTCCAATTCTACATAATGGACCAATCAGGAGTGTGTGTGTGTGTGTGTGTGTGTGTGTGTGTGTGTGTGTGTGTGTGTGTGTGTGTGTGTGTGTGTGTGTG
>JAVDPK010002338.1:458000-470005 GCA_034780415.1 Cichlasoma orientale
GTGTGTGTGTGTGTGTGTGTGTGTGTGTGTGTGTGTGTGTGTGTGTGTGTGTGTGTGTGTGAGAGAGAGAGAGAGCTAGGTGTGAATAATGAGAGGAGTGGAAGAACAGGGCTGGGTTTGCTGTAATGTGTCTGTGAGGTTGTCGAGTCTTAATTAGCGTAAATGGCCTGGTCCGGTGGTGCTGTGGAGGTGGAGACAGTCGCACACAGAGCGTCCAGCAGACTTCGATTTTAATTACTTCTACACAAAGGGTGCTGCTGTGATTCAGAGTTCCTCCTTCTGTGCAGGGCTGGAGCACGAGGAGGAGATCAAACAGCTGGATGAAGAAATCAAAGATTTAAGTGAATCTAATTCACAAGTGGAAGCAGACATGATCAAACTTAGAACACAGGTGAGTCACTTCCTGTCGGCTGCATCCCTACACCTTTTTCTGTAGCAGGTGTGATCGTAAAGTTCTGCAACTCCGCCCCTTAGAACTCAGAAAGCTTGTTAGAGAAATCAGGCCAGGTTTATCCTTTTAAGGAGTTCTGGGGCGTGTGACACAGTGTGGCTGGTCTCCAGTTCAATATCATCTTTTTGTGCACGTTTGCACCGTTTCAGAGACACTTTCAGAAGTCCTGGTATTACCTCTGAACTTGTGCTTCTGCTGCAGTGCACCAAAAATTGTGATTCCTTCAACTTCATTTTCATTTAGCAGGTGAAATCAGCGCGAGTGAAGCTTGCGTTGGTGTGACTAAATACTGTCAAAGGATGGCATGTGTCAGGTGTTTTTGTATTTTGATCATTTTTATGGACTTGTGATCCCACCTCATAATCTTTCAGCAGACACAGAGGAATAGTAGAACAATTCGATCGGTTTATCATGGAACCTCAGCGTGACATGAAGGAGAGAACATGTCAAAGCAGACGTGGTCGTTCCCGAAGCTCCGGTCTCACACAGAGTCTCACAGACTTCCTCCTACATCTCCACAGAGAGAGACACAGTATGCCAGTATGGACTGTCAGCAAACAGCTGAACTGCACTGCAGGCCAAACAAACTTCATTCAACGGAAGCAAAAAGGCCCCCATTTTTTTCACGATTAAAATTTTGCCAGTCTCCCCTTCAAGGTCGTCTCCTTGTGCGCCTCTGGGCCTGCTATTTTTAAATCCCTCCCTGGACCGTGGACCTCAGACTTGCAGAACGCAAACATCATTTTCTTTGTGGAGCTGACCCAACCTTCACCACTGCTGATCAGACCTGTGCACACCTGGTAACGTGGTCTAAAGCCTCAAGTGGATGTTAGAGGAACTGCAGCTTCATTTTTCAGCCCTGGAGGTTGTTGAGGCGGATTTGCAGAACTTTATGGTTGCACCTCGTATGCTCTGGTCCTGCAGTGGTGTGTAGCTGCCCGCGAAGCTGTGCGCTAACCCTGCACCGTCCCTCTCCCCAGATCACAACAATGGAGTCCAACTTGAAGTCCATAGAGGAGGAAAACAAGGTGATTGAACAGCAAAATGAATCTCTCCTGCATGAGCTGGCCAACCTCAGCCAGTCACTGATTAACAGTTTAGCTAATGTCCAGCTCCCTCATATGGTAAGGGCCACCAGGAACGGCAAGCCAGCAAGTTGCAGAATAAAGCTGACCGTAGCATTATCTGTGTGTTTAAGCTCAGCCCAATGTGCATGCTGCTTAGCCTGAAGTGTGAGGCGTTGCTTGTCTTTCCAAACAGCGAGGGGGAGTGGTAGTTTCTCACAGCGATAGCATCTCCATGAACTGAAATTAACCCAGAGTGTGTAGAGTGTGTATTGAGGTTTCTGTCTTTTATTCTTAGTTTAATTCTGACTCTTTTTGAGGAATGAAAATATACACATTCACGTGTTCACCTTCATATTGTTTGTCTTAATGATTAAAAAGAGTTTTATAGTAATCACACTGGATTGTGCTGTTTATCCTCCACACTGCTCTCATATCCTTTTATTTGCAAAGGAATTAAAGCTCAGTTAAATTGGAGGCATTTTAAACAATCATATCCTACTTTTATACTTGAAAAGTTCTTCTGATGAAAAATGTCTGACGCTGCAGTAGAATGACTTTGTCTCTACATGTAACGCCTCCAAATCCAGCGTTTTTCCAGTTAGATACTGCCATCTAGTGTTTCATTGTGAGAATGCACCCTGCTTTCTCCAACAGATTTAATTGAAAATTGTACCTTCTTTCCCTCTCAGAAACCGCTGACACACAAAGAGCCTCCTCTGAGGACTAACAGCTGCTTACAGATGCACCAGCAAGTAAGTCCCAACCTGGATCATGTTCTGTTCATGCACTCTGCTGCAGTATGTTGGATTTTAGTTCCTCTCTGAGGTGGATCTGTAATTATGGAAGCAAAGAAAGACAGTTTAACACCTCGATGTGACTCTTAATCAGCACTAATGCTTTAATGTTGACTTGGGAAACATTTGGTTTGGACTGGTTGATTTGTCAGATTCCAAAATTTAAGATTAATGAATTTGAACTTTGACCTGTGGGCTCGGGGTTTATTAATCAAGCCTAATCTAATCACTCAGACCATCAGAAGTTCAGATGTTCCACCCATGCAGTGCCAGGGCCTGATCGAGAGCTGCTGGGGAGAGAAATTCCGTGATGCTGCAGTTCACCGCCTGTGTTTGCACAGACTTTACCCCAACAGCTCGAACCTGTTCAAATGTTCACCGCTTCTCAAAATCCACTGAAGCAGACCCGGAAAAAAGAGAGCTGGAAACGGTGCCGGCCTACCTCGGGTGCCATGTGAGCTACAGCAATGGACGAGGCTCCTGTAGCCCGAGAAGCTTTTTCCCTGCAGACCACCATCATAAAAGAGACATCTGTAGAACGTCTGAAAGGACTCACAAAGTCTGTTCTGAATCTTCCCAGAGTGTGTTCCCAAAGTGTGGGCCTGCAGGGGGGCCGCAGTAATGACAGAAGTTCAGTTTGAAATTACTCACAAATATGCACAGTTACATGTTTATATAAATGTTTTAATTTATATAAAAAGTGAATGATCAGTGGGGACTGAGCATGGGATTGACTTTGGGAACCGCTGGTCTAAACCTGCCAATCGGCTTCAACCAACCAACATAAGAAGAAGAAGTTTGAGTTCTTCATCCTGTTTTAGACAGGCCGGACAGGAAGCTGCACTGACAGTACTGTGCAAAAGTCTTGAATCACCCCTCATTTCTTTCTGTTTTGCTTCCAAAGATTTTTTTAAAAAGTGGTCTTGATTAACCTTCGCCAGGGCTGCCCTTTGTCACAGGTTCGGTTCATAATTTTTATGGACAGAATTTCTAGGCATAGCCTTTGCGGATGATGCGGTCCTGTTGGCTTCATCAGGTGGTGACTTCCAGCTCGCAGTGGAAAGGTTCGCAGCCGAGTGTGAAGCTGCTGGCATGAGAATCAGCACCTCTGCCCACCCCAGGTGGAGAAGTTCAAGTGTCTGCCTTGAGGTGACAGTTTGTTGTGTAAATAAAATTGAATTGAACTGAAGTATCTCGGGGTCTTATTTACGAGTGACGGGAGCTGCGTCTGCAGTGGTGCGGACGCTGCACTGGTCTGTCGTGGCGAAGAGGGAGCTGAGCGGTTGATCTACGTCCCCACCCTCACCTATGGTCATGAGCTTTGTGTAGTGACCGAAAGAATAAGATTGCAAATACAAACGGCAGAAATGAGCTTCCTCTGAAGGGTGGCCAGCCTCTCCCTTAGAGAGGGTGAGGAGTGCAGCCATTCGGGAGGGGCTCAAAGTGGAGCCGCTGCTCCTCCACATCAAAAGGACCCAGCTGAGGTGGTTCGTGCATCTGACTAGGATGCCTCCTGGGCGCCTCTTGGGTGAGGTGTTCTGTGCATGTCCTACCAGGAAGAGGCCCCGGGGCAGACCTCGGGTGGCCTGGGAACGCCTTGGGGTCCCCCCGGATGAGCTGGTGGTGGTGGCTGGGGAGAGGGAGGCCGGGGCTTCTCTCCTAAGGCTGCTGCCCCCACGACCCGAGTGATGAATCCACATTTGACATTTCTGGTTCAGATCATTGCCAGCAGGAGGTGGGGAGCGTGTGAAACACCAGTTTATTTTGGCCTTTCTTTGCTTCCATACTTTGTGTTCTAATATCAGTAATGGGTGGATGAGAAGATGCTCTAACATTACTGAGGTGGAGTTTGTGATGGATTTGAAGTTTGGATGAAAGTTAGAAGATGTATGATGATTTATTTTGCATCTGATAGTCTGCATGTGATGTTTGTTTTCCTGCAGGAGCCAATTAGCGAGCAGAACTTTGATGCCTACGTCACCACTCTGACGGACATGTATACGAACCAAGAGCAGTACCAGAGCCCAGAGAACAAAGCCCTGCTGGAAAACATCAAGCAAGCTGTCCAAGGGATCCAGGTGTAACCAACCAATCAGCAAAGGGAGACTTTTTGTTCCCACCGCAGGTGTGGGCAGTGAATCAGAATCCACGTACAAACAGGCAGTGATGGTTTGATCTCCTCGGTCCGGTGCAGTAACTTCGAAAGTGTTATATATTCTAAATTCTGTTCTTTGAAAAAATACTGAGGCGCTCAGCGTAGGAAGACCTCGAGATCTTTTCTTTCTGTCTTTTCTTTCTGGGTCTCGCTGTGAGGGAGAGCATCCAAACCGCAGAGTTAGTTTTTGAGGACATTCACATTTTGTACGTTTTCATATGAGCTGACATAGTGTCATGTAATGTTTCTAGCTGCTCATGTATGCACATTTTTAGTGTATATTTCTGAACAGTAAGCTAATGCTAACGGAACGTGAGCTCTTTTTGACCACGAAAAGCAGCGACGGAGGAGGAAGCTGCGGATTTTTCTCCTCACGCAGTGGACGATTCTGGACTTTTAGATGTTTTTTTTCTTCTTCTTCTTCGTCTTCTTCTTCTTCTTCTTCTTCTTGCGTGTAGATTGTTCCAGAGCAAGAACTGGTTTTGCGGATCGCTTTATTTTCTGGCAATGCTTGAGAAAAGTCTGTGCTTTGTTTTAAAGAAAAGACGTGCAGCTGCAGGTGGGGGCATTTTTAAATCGGTGCTGTAAATGAACCCGGAGAGGAAACTGACCTGATGTTTGTATGAATGTATGTATGAACAGTTCTATCGGAAACATCATTACACGGAAACCTGATGGTGGAAATCCCATTACCTAGGAGAGCCAATTGAATCCTAGAGGAACACGTCATGTTCACATGCTCATCGTTAATTAGTAGAAAAGATGTGTAAAGACCTATAGAGACCTCTCTGCTATCAAATCTGCTCAATTTGGAGACTCGTGTTGGAAACGTCTCTGCAATATCAGAACTATTGTTTCTAGCAGGAACGCGATGCAATCTGCAAAGGAAAAACGGTTGGGTATATGCAATCTCTTGTTTATAAGCATAGCGGGGTAACAGGAATCTTTTTAATATAGCCTGTAATGTAAAATATTGATTTTTATACAAATCTTTTAATACAAAAAGTCTTTTTAAAAAAGGAGGAGGGAACCTGGACGTTGAGTTTTAGGAGCGGAAGTATATGAGTTCCACTTTTTTTCTGTACGATTTTGCACAGGGACACCTTCGTTTCCATGTTTTGATGTTCTTACAGAAGCTAAAAGCAGTACCCGAGAGCCTGAAGCGAGGGTTTCCGAGGGTTTTGTAAAGAGTATTTATAGAGTATGACAGCGGGACTTACAGGGTCACTGTCCCCACTTATGTGCCAGTAGACTATTTGCACTTGTCCTTGAAGATATTATCCTTACGTACGGCGGCGTGCAATTTCCCAGGTGACCTCTTTGGCACACGATCGGATTTCGTACCACTGAGAGAGGAAGAACAGGGACTTTGAATCAGATGAGAGGATGGTTAGAACCATAGCAGTTATACTGTAGGCTACTTATCAAGTGTAAAAACATTCAGTCATTTTTGCTCTGTTTTAGGAAGATGAAGTTATCCCCCAGCAGCACTTTATATCTAATCACTGTACAAAGGGTTAAATAGTCAATCAATTCAAGGTTTGAAAAAAATAAGCCGAAGCAGCGGAGGCGTGCGGGAGCAAGACCTCCGCGGGGTGATGCTGCAGTCGCTGTGCGCACCCCTCCATTCTGTCGTCCTAGTTGTTAGCGATCACGTTCAGATTTTGCCTTTTCGAGAGCGAATGCAAAAGGTGCTCGTCGTTCACCTGACTGAATCTCATCTATTGTACTTTACCGTCCTCTTTCAGGACTCTGCTTCCCATCATCCATGACTGCATACGCCTTTTCCCACAGCATCGTGTCTGCAGCTTTTTGCCAATATAGTAACGCTTCAGTAGAGTAATAGCTAGTACCAGTTTTTGAATTAATTCTCATTACCAGTGAACACGGAGGAGGGACTTTAAAGCACAAACCGGCTGCTCGTCTGATGTTGGGACATAAATGACAAACCTGAAAAAGAGTATCTGTGACTATCTGTAGGGAACACAAAGAGGTCGTCACATATTTAGAACTTTTCATAGAAATTATTGTGAATTCATCAGAGTTTATTATTTAGTTGGAGCCAGCTGATTTAGTTGGAGGTTGATTTCAGTGACCATTAACAAAGACAGGATTTTGTATAAACTATTGTGCTCTCTGTGGAACTGAAGTTTGATTTATTTTTGTACTACACAGCATGGATTTGTTGACATTTTAATTTTGCTATAAATGTGTGAGATCACAAGTTGCTGTGATATTTCATTTATAAATTGTGAACTTTGTACAATTTTTGTCATGCTGGATGTTGACACATCTTAAACTCAGAATAAAGAAAAAATGTGTTGCCAGAGGCCTGGAAAGGAATTCTTTGTGTCTTTTTTCTGTGAACATTTCACTGTTGTAACACTGAGATCCTGCAGCACACCGTTATAATGCTCTGCTGTGAGATTATCACAGACTGTCCACATTATCAGCCTCAGCATTAGGTCTGAGACACTCCACTTTCTAATGTTTCCAGAAGTTACCATATTAGGCCAAAAGGGTGAATTAGATTAGATTAGATTCGATTAGATTAGATTAGATTAGATTCGATTCGATTCGATTCGATTCGATTAGATTAGGTTAGGTTAGGTTAGACTTTGTTAATCCCTTTAGGAAGATTCCGTCAGGGAAATGAAAGTTCCAGTAGCAGCATTTACAGGTAACATAGGCACACAACACAGCAGAAGTCACAATAAACAAATGTATGGATAAATAAATACATAATAAAACAGACAAGTAGTCCTTTATGTTGTGCTGTGGTCAGGCTCAGGCTGCTCAGGCTGCTCACTCTGTCACCGTCACCAGAGAGTCCAGTTTCATGCCGACCAAGTTTGTCCAGCCTAGATGTGTACTTCCTAGATGTGCTGTCCAAGGTACTTGTAGATGTCTACAGCCTCCACCTCAACTCCCTCAGTTAGTACTGGTTGTGACCTTGGTCTGGACTTCCTGAAGTCAATGAGCAGCTCCTCGGTCTCTGAAGTGTTGAGCTGCAGGTGGTTCCTGTGGCACCAGACAGCAAAGTCCCTCACCAGGCTCCTCCTCCTCTCTGTCATCCCTGATACACCCCACAGTGGCTGTGTCATCAGCAACCTTCTGGATGTGACACAGCTCAGAGTTGTAGCAGTGTACAGGATGAAGAGAAGAGGGGCCAGCACCGTCACCTGGGGTGCTCCGGTGTTGCTGATCACAGTGTCAGACATGGTGTCCTTCAGCCTGACATACTGCGGCCTGTTGGTGAGGTAGCTGGAGATCCAGGTGACCGCACAGGGGTCCACGCTCATCCTCTTCAGTTTGTCCTGAAGCATGAGGGGATGGATGGTGTTAAAGGCACTTGAAAAATCCAAGAAGAGGATCTTCGTGCTGCCACTTCCCTTATCCAGATGAGAGCGTGCTCGGTGCAGCAGGTAGAGGATGGTATCCTCCACACCGACACCTGCCCGGTAAGTGAACTGCAGATGGTCCTGGGCGTGTTGCACCTGGGGTCTGAGGAGGCTGAGGAAGAGCCGCTCCAACGTCTTTATTAGATGTGAGGTGAGTGCCACCGGCTGGAAGTCATTCAGCTCGCTCGGCCGGTCCTTCTTCGGTGCTGGAATGATGCAGGATGTCTTCCAGAGGGTGGGCACTCTCCCCAATTGCAGACTGAGGTTGAAGATGCGTTGAAGCGGTTCACCCAGTTCAGCAGTGCAGGTAGCAGTCGGGGGGGATGAAGCTTCCACAGCTGACCTCTGACGTGGTCCGCAGTAATGCTTGGAAGAATCTGTGCTGTAGTGGGGGAGGAGGGGGAAGTACTAAGTTATTATCTCCTGCTGCCCAGCCTGGTTATTGAGCTGCATCCACAGCCTGTATGGGAGCGTCACACAGACACAGATACCTGTAACATCCATACAAAATCACAGAATCTCACTCAGCAAACAGCAGCTCCGCCTTCTTGAACCGTCTGTTAGTCCAATGAAGCCACAGCAGCCATATCATTGGTCAGATATCTGCATTAAAAATGCTCCAACAGCACAAACACGGTCCAGAGGTCCACTTCAGGGACTCCAGTTAGCTGAGGTGAAGCATAGCAGACAGCTAGCAGCTACAGCCGCCTGTGTCACCATCCACCTGTCAGTCAAAGAGGCCACGCCCCCAATAATGCCAGCAAATAAACAGTTGTTATGAAGGGGGGAATTAGCTATAAAGACCAAAGCTAACGTGGGGCATTGTAACATGAGAGTCCACAGAGAAACTCTGAGATATGACGGCCTTAACAACAGTCACATCAACGACTCATCAGTGACGTGTTGCTAAGATGAGCGTTTTGGCTTTTTACTGGTTTAAAACCAGATGTGATCACATCTGGGAAATCATACAGCAGCAACTTGTCAATCACAAGGAGGGCCCACCCCAGATCATCCCCTGCTTTACGCTGTATTTAACTCTAAATGCTGCATTCACGTTACACTCTTCTAATAACGTTCCTTACAGTAAGATGGCTCTAAGGCGCAGATCCAACAGCACTCCGTCACACAGTTTTCCTGCAGCCCTCCAGCTCCTACCTGTGTTGATGTGACAGGAGATGTGTGCTTTTAAAAAATACATTTTTGCTGTTATCTGAAATTATTCTGTTTATCTCCAGTTGCCGGTTTTTCTTTGAAATGCAAACATTTGTTCTTATGTGGTTTGTGTGTTTCTAACCGTCGTTAACTGCAGTGTGATTTTAACAGGAACCAGCAGATGTCAGCAAACAGCTCCTACCTGCTGATGAAGCCAGGTTACAGTTATGGAGCATAAACTTAGCGCTGAGCTGTTTCTGTCTCCTTCCTCACCTTCAGTGCAGGGAGCAAACAGTAAATGGATTTTATCGCTCTGCTGTATCTTTTTTTATTCAACTGCAAAAAACTGTTTAGCTAAATATTGTATTTATTTAGCTAAAATAATAATAATAATAAAACTTTTTACCATACCATCTGTCCAGGGTGTACCCACCTCTCACCCTATGGCAGCCGGGATAGGCCCCATGACGGTGAACTGGAGCAGAAGAAGAGATGGATAATTTCAGACTTTTAATTGATAATGTTGGTAGCACGATCACCTGAATTGTTAGCCATACTTTTAAAGAACTATTTCAACTTTTTGCCCATCACATATCCATGTGAATCATTGATTTTTGTCTACTGTTATCTGCTTTTAGGAACATTCTTCTTCAGGTCCATTCAAGTGCCTACCGTGGGGTACGTGTACCCCTGGTTGGCAGTTTGCTCCTGTCAGGCTACAGATGAGAAAGAAGCCTGATTTGAACTTACACGGCAAATTGAGTTTTATTGTTTCACATTAGCTGCAGGCTAACAGCTCCATCTGACAGCTCGGACTGGATAAGATGTGATTTGTACTCCATCAGTTTCCCTTAAAGTCCACAAACTGCTGATCATTAACTTGAAAACAGGCTGGATGTATGAGGTGAGTCTACTTTCATCCAAGTACCAGAAAACAGGAACATGCAGGGAGAAACTTTACAAATTTGTGTCTTCGTTCAACTCTTCATCCGTGACAGGTCATCAGGTGACGTCAGGTGATAGAAGAACCGCCTGGGAGGCTTCAGTGGAGCGGAGTTAGTGAGAAGACTGATGGAGTGTGTGGGGACAATGAGCCCGTGTTCCCCGATGGAGCTGAATATTCAGGCTATAGCTCCATAGAAGCCATTTCAATCTGTAGGTTTATTGTGGAGCCCAGAGTGTGCTGCGCCTCCAGGCTGTCAGGTTATGGAAATGCTCACAATAGCAATGAGACAGCACGGTTACAGGTGGAAACAATGACCCAGTGTAGTGTTCGAGCAGCAGCAAAACACTCTGACCTGCACAATACAGCCACCGGGAACAGGCTCTATGAGGGGATCGTGGCCTGACACCAGGCAGATTTTCAGTTCCACATAATAGGTTAATCAACACGTGTGTACAGGGAGCTGCCGGGCCTCCCTCAGGGCACAGATGCTGGGTTTCACCGAGGAGCTCCACAGTGGGAGTTACAGCAGGTTTATTTCTCCTTCCAGTCAAAGTGGACTTTCTCATTTCCTGTTCAATATTTGGATTCTTGCCTCAGAAACACAAGATTTGAACAGCAAATGGGTGGGGCTTCTTTACTCGCAATGACCACATTAGGGGTTCCCTGTCTAACATCATAGAAGTAAAGAGCAGAAAAAGCTGTGAAACATGCGGATCCTTAAAGCGAACTGAATTCATTGATACGAATATAAGACCTTCAGTTAAACGTCAGTCATCTTTGGGGTGAAACCTGACCAACGTTTCTGGACTTCGCTAACATGGACACGTTTGTTTTAATGTTTGACGGGAATTTCACGGAGCTCAAGGAAACCAAACCCCTGCAGTGAGTTAGCCTGAGAACCATGCTGAGCAGTTTGAGTTCTATGAAGTTAAACAAAAAAGCAGACTCGAAAAAAACAAGTAGAAGAAACGAGCAAACGAGCTGCGGCACCTTCTAGAAATAAAGATTTGTTGTTTCTGTGAAGTCATACCTTCATGTCCTTTGGGGCTGTACACTCACTGTAGTCAAAGCTGGTCTCGGACGTCTTCTCCAGCTCCTTGGCCCGGTTGGAGTGGGCATGCTGGTGGAAACATTAGGCCTCATTTACTAATATTTGTGTGAAAATGTTCTTACAAAGCAAAAAAATAGCTTGCATGCAAAATGAAACGTGTATACAGGCCTATTCTTCTATTCTTGTTCTCACCACCATGCGTATGTCAGTAAATCAGAGTCATTGGGAACCAATTCAGTTCAATTCAATTTTATTTATATAGCGCCAAATCACAGCAGTCGCCTCAAGGAGCTGTGTATTGTGGGTAAAGACCCTACAATAATACAGAGAAAACCCAACAGCAGGATGAGGAGAAAGTCTGACTGTAGAAAGCTGAATAACAAGAGTTTTCCAAATGTTTCCACAAGAGTGACGACTGCTTAAAATCAATCAAACGCGACACTCTGCTGAAACAATAAAAAACAATAAGAAAGAAAACTACAAATGCTGGCGAAGCAGTGTTAAGCTGTAGGAACACACAGATTTCTGCACTGACCGCATTATTATAAACTTGGTCGTGTTTATCATGAACACAGAGCTATGTGAGAGGTCCCTGTACAGTCACTGATATCAGCTCAATATAAAGTTATTTAAAGCACAAACATGTGCAAACGCACCCTTAAAACCATAAATGACCATCGCTGACAATGACATCATCCTGTTAAATATCAGCTTGCTGAGGTCAGCGTGTTCAGGTGTAATCTGTGCATTTTCCAGCAGATGGCAACAAAGCCAAACATTTCACGTGGACGTGTCGCTTTCATGATGCTGCAGGTGAGGTTTCAGGTGCTGTGTGCAAATATTTCAATTCAATTCAATTCAACTTTATTTGTATAGCACCAATTCACAACAAACAGTCGCCTCAAGGGGCTTTGTATTGTAGGTAAAGACCCTACAATACTGCAGAGAAAACCCAACAGTCAAAACGACCCCCTATGAGCAGCAC
>JAVDPK010002340.1:0-10592 GCA_034780415.1 Cichlasoma orientale
TACACATAAGACAAAAGCAACCTAAGCACTGAACCTCACACACAATCAGAAATAAAACAAAGAACAGAACTCCAAAGAGAAACTAAAAACACTGGGCCACCGGCCCAGGACCATGACAATTGATTTATTCTGGTTTACAGAAACCTGGTTACAGTAGGATGAATGTGTTAGTTTAAATCAATCACCACCCTCGATTCACACTAACTGTCAGAATCCTTGAAGCCCAGGCCGAGGAGGAGGAGTAGCAGCAATCATCCACTCCAGTATTTACATTATTGCACATTTATGATAATGGATTACACAGCAGTGGGGATTACATTTCATTACAGTAGATATCTCTCTGAAAGTGCTGTAACTAAGTTTAAGAATACAATTGCTCTACTGTTATCTTCAATGCGTATGCCAACATGGTGCAGAGCAGCGACCTAAATTTTACTCCCAAAGATGTTGATTATCTTCTTAATAGTGTTACATCCCCACTGTGTAGGACTCTGGATACTGTGACTCCTCTGAAAAAAGAAGCCTTAAATCAGAAGTGCCTGACTCCCTGGTAAAACTCACAAATTCACAGTTTAAGGCAGATAACCCGTAAGCTGGAGAAGAAAGGGCATTTCACTAATCTAGAAGATCTGGAAAAAGTTTCTTTCCCTATTAAAAAATTAAAACAAAAAACTTTCCATAATGCTAGAACATCTTAGTATTCCTCAGATTGAAAAAAAATAAGAACAACCCCAGGGTTTCTTTTCAGCACCTACCCATAGGTGTGAATGTGAGTGTGGATGGTTGTTAGTCTCTCTGTGTTTTCCCTGTAACAGACTGGTAGCCTATCCAGGGTGTACCCTGCCTTTTGCCCTATGGCGACCTTGAATTGGATAATGGAAGGAAGGAAGGAAGGAAAGAATTTGGACTGAATGACAAATTTTCATCACCATCCTCAGAACCCTGCTCCGGCATGGCAAAAAAAAGCATTACTTACCATATCAACAATGCTTCTGTACTGCTGAAGTACCTCAGTTAGCCATGACAAGTAAACGCTGACCCATCATGTAGCATAAATACAACCTTTAAATTGAAGCAGCTAAATGGATTTCATCCATCATCATTTTGATATTTACACTTGGTTTTTCTAATGTCACAAAACGTCTTCCATGAAATCTCGAATTTAAGAATTTACAGACTTTTATGGAGTATTGCTTTTACTGTTACGGGTAGAAGATAAGCAGAGCTTATGAGCTGATGCGTATTGTTAACTTGGAACTGCCTATCTGTCCTGTCACTTTCAGTGGCTTTTTTGGCTAATACGAAGAGACAACGAAAACACTCGAGCAATCAGATTTCCACAAAAAATAAAATGAATTCACCCTTACAAGTTTTTTTAGTGACAGGCAGAGGAGTGACTGAAAGGTTATTGGGAAAATCTCATTATTTTGATTTGTGTGTATTCTTTATCATCGTTGTAATGTAAACCACTTTGGCAATTTTGTATTTTTTTTTTCTGACAGTGATACAGAGTGAGGCATCTTTGAATTTGTGCGCGCGGGAGAGAAAGAGATGAGGAGCATACATATCTCACTGACAGCTGAAGCTTTCTGTCTCCTCTGTAATTGCAAACAGATTTATTCCAGCTTTGTAGCTGGCTTTTTCACAGCTGTGTCTCGATAGCAAGAGGCAGTTTCAGACACTTATTCTTTATTCCCCAAATTGAGAAACATACTTATCAATGCAAATGAAATGACTGCTGAGGAAGCACGAGGAGAGGGAGCAGTGAGAGGGATACCAAAAAAAACAGAAAATCCACAATGAAACCACTCCCGGAAAACAGAGAAAGAGACCATTTTTGTCACTTAATTTAGTTTTAGTTGTGTAGCACAGTATTCAGCACAGTATGACAGAGCGAGTGTGAAGGTAATCCAGTTAGATGGGATGCTTCAGCTCTCTTCTGCTCAGACTGGCTCTTTGTTCTGATAGGCTGAGTGCTGACCAGGCTTAAGGCTTTTGAAGTAAAGGTGAAGAGCAATTAGGTTTACTGTCACACACACAGTACAAGCGCCCCCTAACACACCCACAGAAAGACCATTCCTAACAGTGCACATGCTGTACCACAATTGAAAATAATCAGCACCCAATAATGACACAATAATTTCTTTTCCTCATAAATACCATTCCCTGCCTTCCGTCCTCTTTCATATTACATGTTTCACTGCCATCACATAGCAAAAGAATACTTTTTTTTTTTCGTTGTATGAGTCACGCTCTTCTGCACACACTACAAAACTGGAATGAATCAACCCAGATAAATGCAGTTATGTGCTTGGCCCCAGAATAGCCCCTGAGCTCTTTTCCAAAATAATAATAATAATAATAATAATAATAATAATAATAAAACACTCTTCCAACACATGTCCAGGTGCAAAGATAAAAAAAACCCCCTAACACTGATCTTTATAGTACCTTAAAAGTGTGCAACAACTGTTATATAGGTTTATGGCATGTCACACTGTGCGCGATCCTGGTTGCAATCTCTTAAGCTGTGCGGTGATTGAAGTGTGTGTTTTAACCTTAAAAAACTTTCACTTCCATCTTTTTAACTGGTCTTTGTGTACGTGTGTGTGTGTGTGTGTGTTTTTGTTCTCAACTTTGTTCCAAAATGGTGCTCACAAAGAGCTGTGCCTTCCAGAGTTTTCTGTTCCATTTTGTGCATGTCATCTGCTATTTAGCTGGTTTGTAGAGATGGCTCGTAGTAGCAGTTATATTGCAAGAGTTTGGTCCAAAATCACTGGCAGTTGCAACTTTGTAACAGGCTGTCTTTTGTCACTTCAGCTCCAAACTGGCTCTCACTTTTGTCAAGAGACCACCAAAAAATGTTTTAAAAAGTTCAGTTGAATCAGTGTTCTGAATCTCATTTTCAATAAGTTAATGAAGCCAAAATTTCTTTATTTTAATGTAATTTTCCTTGTAAAATGTTTCATTTTTTGCCACTCGGCCTAAAAATGCTGATGGGGGTGTAGTAGTCACCCCGCCGGGCGGCCAGCCAGTTTTCAACTTTGTGAATTTGATAACTCGAGAACAGCTTCACCCAGGATTTTCAAATCGATAACATAGGTGTGCCTATTAAAAATCTTGAACAAGTTCAAATCTTGGGGACCTTGACCTCAATGTAAAGGTCAGAGGTCAAGTTTTTCTGAAAATCTTGTGAACATGATAACTCGAGAACGATGTCACCTTATTATGATTTTAGCATTACTTATTCCGGGTTATTAAGGCTTTTACACACCAGGTGCGTAAAATTCATGCAAATATTTTGTGCGTTAAAAATATTTTTTGGACTCTCCTGTTCTTCATGCGGCCGTTCACACTGACCGCGTAATTTCACAGGCCGAATTGGCGGCATTAATTTTTTTTTGCATTAAGTTAGATTCTTTCAGTTTTCACATGCAAAGAAATAGATCTGACCAATCATACTGCAACAAGTGCGCTCAAAACTCACACTGGTGTACTGAATCTACAATGATATGGAAATAGTAAAATATATTTTACCTCACAGCTAGATGCTACTCCAGGTCAATCGGCTCTATGATATTATTTCTCTGCCTCCTCAGATGTGGTCCCAACTCTCTGAACAAGAGCTCAAACTGCCCCCCTGACATCCCAAAAGTTTTGACTGGGACTCTATGAAAGCGGTCGTGACACAGCTTCAGCTCCTGGATCAAACCATGAAATTCTCCCAGCTGCTGCCTTCTCGTGAGAACTGGATGAACCCAGAATCTCCGTTTCTTCCTTTTCTTGTTTAGAAACATCAGGACAAGCTCATCGTCTCTTGATGTCAGCTCAGTTTTTTCACAGTGCGTTTTTTGAGAACGAATTATTCACAAAAACACAGCATGTTTACATGTAAATTACACGACAAGTTTACATCCGAAAAATTCGGAATTCTGTGTTGTTTTTTCGCAACATGCTCGAGGCCTTTACTTAGCCATTTGCTTTTGAATTGATATGTTGAATAAAGTCACTAAGGCTCATGTGCACCCCATTAAGATCTACTGAGACCTGGTAATTATATGATCTAGAATTTATGCTTCCGGGGGATTTGTGCCACCTAAAGATTCTACTGCCAGGAGGCTGAGGGTAGTGTTTTCAGAATTGCAGAAAGAATTGCTAGAGATGGCTAAATAAGATTTTATTGCTACTAATGCCAATACTAATTCTACTCATACGTCTTGCTATTGATTCCTTTATTGGTTACTGATCAATTTTCTGTGACATTAGACCTACACAGGCTCCCTTGTCAGCGCAACAGTTTTATTGTGTTTTTGTGTGAACACTCGGTAGAAACAGAATTGCATGGGACTCAAGGAGTGCAAAAGCTCCATTGCCATGAGTCTGGTGTCACTGTTTCCCCTTAAAAACAAAACAAAACAGGCCACTACTGATAAAAGGAACTGATACATTTGGACGCACGCATTTCTGATGGATGGATAATATGGAACAAAATCTCAGCTGAAAACAGTTCTCAGTTTCTATCCCCAGCAATCACATATGACGTGCACATCCTGTCAGTCAGCTTTGCCAGATGAAATGTGTGGCTGTTTTTGCTAAGAGCTTTTTATGCTTCACATTTTTGCCAAGAATCTGCAGCATTTTATTTTTTTACTTTCTTACTTACTGATGCATTTCATGTGTATTATGTAATTAATGTTTTCTAAGTTCTTATTCAAAAGAAGGTTATTTCTTTGAAGTGGCGCAGCGATTTTAACCTACTGTCTTTGTCCTCCCCTCTGACATTATTCATACATATTCAGTAAATAACCTTGGCATGCTAAGAGTGACAAGCCATATGTTTGGGTTGTCAACACAGTCAGTACAAGGTTAATAGATATTGATTTCATAAACACTGATTTATGCAACACTAGTAGCTTCACAAATGCAGTTCACAAGCGTCCGTGTGTACTGTAGCACGTGCGACATTACATCTCTAATTATGTTGTTTAACATGACGGCGAAATATAATTTATTCTACTTTTACGATGCATAAAGCTCACTCAAAAAGCTATTGGGGTTGAAGTACCCAGGGGTCAGTTCAGTGTCTGCAGTGATGTGCGTGGTGTACCCGTCTGCTGTGGTGAAAAGAGAGTTGAACAAAGGGTAAGGGACGATGAGAGTTGCTGCACCTCTGCAAGAAAAGGAGCCAGTCGGGCAGGTTCAAGAGTGTGTCTGGGATGCATTCTGAACCCCTCTTAGGTGAACTATGTTTGGACAGTCCGACCCCAGGGTAGACCCAGAACACACTGAAGACATCGGGTCTCTCAGCTGGGAAAACTCAAAGTCCCCAGTAAGAGCTGGAGGTGATGCTGGGGAGAGCTCAGTGGACAGCTCTGCTTCAAATGTGTCTCTCACAACTTGAACCCAAGGAAATGGATGGTTATTATCGATCACGATGCAAGCAGATATGTTAATGTATGGGGTCAAACCTCAAAGTAGATGCAAGTGCACACAGAAACTGAACGACAGGACTGAGTCAGTCAGATTTTAATATTCAGGTACTTCGGCGTCTTATATGTGACTGTGTCATGAATACAAATCTAATCATGCGTGTTTCTTTTAATATGAGAATTATTCTTGACATTGTGTCTGCTAAACAACACAAACAAAGTCTCCCATTTCGCCTCCTCCATCCTAGCTTTTAACATGCAAATCAGTATGCCTGATGATGGATGTCATCTGGCATGGTAACCAGTCCCATTTAATGCCAGTAGACAAAAAGCTCACAGTCAAGCAATTTCCTGAGCATCACCACGCATCATTTTTGAGTGGATACCAAAATTGACTTGTGGCTCATGATTTATGAGGTTGAAGCAGCGCAGCAACAATGAATAGTGAGTTTGTATTGGAAGTGATGACTGCAGAGGAAAAAAAAAAAGTCACTACTCGTTTGATCAAATTGTCCTTTGATTTGTCAAGTGTTTTACAGGCTGCTCACTTTTCACTGAAGGAAGTGACACATTGTAAGATCAATGATTAAATGATGAAATGCGTGTAGTAATGACAAAAAAAAGAAAGTGACAGTGACTTTTTTTTATCAGATGATTGTTGAATTATTTATTGAAATCGTTAAAACTTGGCCAATTTATACAATTTAGAGTGAGGCATACAGCCACTACATGTAACCAGAGTGATGACGTGATGAAAAGATAAAGCCAGAAGAATTTGTTTTAAAAAAAAAGAAAAAAAAGAAAGTGTTCACACATATTCCACAAAGTGAATTATGTTTTTCTGCATAGCCCCAAAACAGCTGAAGTCAGAGAACAGGGTCACCATGATACTGAACCCCTGCAGCATTGCACACGTGCAGACATTAAAACAGCACCTCCTCACATTGTGTAGAAGGAAGAATGCCATAAATAAATAAATAATAACTAAAATACCAAACGGAATTAATTTTCTTGCTACATCAGTGCTACATACACATATTATACACCATCTGTCACTCACTGTCCCACAAGTGCCTGCACCACCCCGTCAAAACGCACACTCATACCTATTTTCTTTTGCAGCCTCGGTCTCCCTTTCACTTGCACACATGACAAACACGCACACACCTTTATTCCCTCTACAGTGGGGGACATTTATTCTGATTATGTTGGGCTCAGGAGATCGAAGATTGTAGTAATCAGAAAACTGGCCAGGCATCTATCACTGCAGCAACCAATCAAACAACCTGCTCCAGCAACAGCAAATGGGAAAAATTACACACAGAAATGATTCCCACTGGTCTGTGTGTGCGTTCGCTTTTGTACTGCTATCCTTGTGAGGACCGATTTCAGAAGCATTTACAGTGTTTAAGGTAAGATTTTAATGATCTTTACTTTAACAGACACAACAAATTTACAGATTTATTGCTTTGAAATAGGATTTGATTAAAGTAATTAATGTACTTTGGGGGGGGGGGGGGTTGAAAAATGAATCTTGAATGAATCTCCTGATCGGCCCTCGTGAGAGTTAGGTGCAGTGTGTGTGTGTGTGTGTGTGTGTGTGTGTTTTTAAGTCTATCTGGGGAGCATGAGGCTATTTGTTTTAGCTGATGATAAAGGTGGCAATGTATTTGCAGAGACAGAGAGTGGGGAATTATAGGAAAGTGCGCGAAGCGAGTTTAGTACTGGCATCCCTAAAACCCCAACCTGAATCTGACGCACAAACGCACACGCATGCTGCACCAGAGCACTTCCAGACGCTGCTGTAAGTCTGTTCAGGGTTGCACGGTGCTCAGCATGGCAGCTTTAGCCATTGGTCCACAAATTTAACTAAAATACCTCCTAAATTTATTGCCATGAAATTTTGCATGACAGTGATGGGATAAAGAAACTAAAGACTTTTCCTGTTGTGTCATCTACACGAGATGCTCTTTTTCCTGTATTGTGTGAAATATTCCAACATTTACTGGATAAATACTGTAGGCTGGCAAGGAATTCTGTATGGAGGTTGAGATAAAACTGGACTCCAGTGGATTTGGCTGTGATGGTCTTTGTGCTCATTCATGGTTTATTGTGTAATCCTTAGTCCTTGTTTTGCACATGCGTGTCTTCCTTTTCTATGTGGCTCCCGTGTTCTTCATATCTACGTCCCGCTGTTGTCTTTGTAAGTTAATTCACAACACCACTTCCAGTCTACGTCATGCTTCATTTTGAAGGTTAGTTTTTCATGTGGCTTTTTTGTGGTTTTATTTCCCCTTTTTTCCCGCATTTCCTGCTTTTGTTATTGTTGTAATTAAGTTCACGTGGGCTTTATTACCCATCTCCCCGGAATGTGCTTTTAGTCCGCATTTTCTCCTTCGGTCTCTGTTGTTTATTATCCTCCACTGCATTTAGCTCAGACTCCCTATGTTTGATATTTCTGATTGCTCAAGTTGAAGATTTCCCTGCAACCTCAGTGCAGCACTTTTTTATTATACCATACTTTTAAATGATAGATCCTTTGAAGTTGCTGCTGCCCTCAGTCCCATGGTGTCAGCTATTCAGATCATGGCATCAGGTCCACTCCAGAACTTTGGGATATTGTGACTTGGTGATCCTTTCTTTTGCTGGTCTGTACTTGCAGTCTCGATATCAGAACATCTGTTAAGAAGGTTTCCAGTAGAATTTAATGCATAGAATTTGCTGAATAAATTTGGTGAGTCCTTGACTTTTCATGATTAGGTCAGTAACTACTGGGTGAGCTGATGATCTCGCAGAATCATACCTCGGCTAAAAAGAAAGTTTCTGCATTTCACGATGAACTCACAGCACTTGATAAATGACACTATTTATACTTAAGTAAATATTCGCTGAGACTTGGGCCAAATTATGGCTCTATTTATTTAGCGTCAGCTCTAGACTTCAGAGTTATTTAACTTATTCATTTAGTATTCATTTAGTTTCTGTTTGTTTCTATAACAACATATTTCTTAGGATCTTTTCAGGTCTCTTTCTCAAGAACTTCATCTCTGACAGCTTATCTTTGGCAGAGAAAATTTTGAATCAGTCCCATTAGATTTGGTATTGCATTAAATGTTTAGGAATTATTGTTGTTTTTTTTTAGATAATTGTCTCATCATGCCCTTTATTTTCTGTGGTCTTTCAGGCCTTGTGGTATTGTTGAGCTGGCCAGCGCCACATCATGAATTACTATCTGATTGTTTTTATTTATTTATTTAGGTTTTTTGGCATAATGATGGCCTCCTTCTCTTGCATCAGCATCTCTTTGGACCTCAGATTGAGAGTTCCAGTGAACAGCTACTAAATGCATGTCCAAATCCTGCATTCCACATAGATTTTATCATGGAATACCATGGGAGCAGGCCTCACCTGGCCATGGAACTGCATGTTAGTCAACTGTCCAATTACTGTAAAAATGGGTAAAACTGTGTAAAAATTGGTGTTACTACAGTAGGTAACAGCTACTGTTACTGCAGCATTTGCACCCCTCCAATTAAATGCAAAAATTTGCACCTCAACCACATCTTCATCATCATCTTCACTCCACTGTAGTGGTGCAAAGATGAAAAAATAGCAACAATTGTACTGTTGTCCTTACAGACCCATCTGTGTGCATTAATAAAAATGTACAAATTTGATTTTGCACTTCATTGTGAAGCAGCAATCAACAACAAACAGGGAAAATGCACTCTAATGGCTACATCGTTACATGATATTTACATGACAGATTACGCAGTCATCATACACTGAGCGAGAATGAACTCACATATGGCAAAGCTATGGGATGTATCTTGTCTTGTAGAAGGTGCCTTTGTAACCTGCGCAGTGAAACCTGCATACAGGTAGTAAACACACACAAACACGTGCATACACACGCTCGAGATAGATAGATGCTATCACTGACAAGGCAGCAAGTGATGGGAGTCAGAAGGGGGTCATTGTGTGTGACTAGATTTGGCTTGGGACTGACTGAGTGCATCTGTGTGAAAGTGCATCTATAGTGTGTGTGAGTGTGTGTGTGTGATGTGCATGTGTAATGACTGTCTCCATCTGTTCTCTCTTCCTGCTTCAGATCCCAGTTATGTTTTCCTACTGTGATCCTGCTGTTGTTAGCTGTGCACCTAAGGAGAAAGTCTTCCTGTGCGAGTGTGTGTAGGGGTGTGTGTGAGAGAGAGCTGCAGAGGCACCCCTCTACCTCCTACAGGCAAACCTTTTCTCTTCCTGCCCCCCCCAGGTTTACAAAGTCTCATTAAGCTGCCCCCCACAACACTCCTTCACTTAAAACACACATTCACCCCAGCACATGTTACCAGCATCTGGTCCCTCTCTGTAAGGTCAATAATTTCCTGTTCTATAGTTGTGTGTCTGTATGTTTTAGGAGGTAAAAAGGCAAATCAAAATTGCATCAATCATCACAGCTGGATAAATGCTCAGGGCTCTTTTTTTTCCTTCCAGGTTATGGACAGTTGCATAAAAAAATCCTTTTTGCCATGAAATCACAAAGATAAAAATGATGTTACCACTATTACTTGACATGAAAGTGCCATTTTGAAAAGAGTGCAAGCATCAAAAGAGAAAGGTTACTGGGAGGCTTTTGTGTCAAATTCTGTCAGATGTGCATACAAGTGATTTACAAAATAAATAATATTAATGTAATTGGAATAAAGCCTTTGTCCTGTGTAAATATATGCCATTCATACTATTGGATCTCACACTGGAGAACCAGTCTTTCAGACCAAAACATGCACTGCGAGGCCACGACTCCCCCCTGCATTGTTGTTCTCGGCAAGGTGTAGTGAAACAGAAGCAAGGATAAACGAAGAAACTAAATCCAACAAAGCCCCATGGGAGGTGCCTCTCAGCATCTTTATAAACACAAGGAGAGCCAACGGTTTCAAACGGACAAATTGCCCTTCAAAAACCCAAAGCTCCCCCTCATTTTTTGCACTTTGTGCTGCTTTGTAAATATGTTCTGTGTACTCTCGCTTTCAGTCACTCTTTGTTCAGGTTTAGCCACCACAGCTACTTGGTATATATATATATATATATATATATATATATATACACTGCTCAAAAAAATAAAGGGAACACTTAAACAACACAATATAACTCCAAGTAAATCAA
>JAVDPK010002340.1:28952-39806 GCA_034780415.1 Cichlasoma orientale
ACACACACACACACACACACACACACACACACACACACACACACACACACACACACACACACACACACACTCTTTGATTAGACATCTGCCCGAATCTTGTGAAAACACAGTTCACTTATGCAGCCTGAAAGCCAAAAAATACACACTCACACAAAACTGACAACATGCCCTACTTACACATATCCACACAAACACGCACATTACTGTGTATTAACACACTCACTCACACACACACACACACCTTTACTCATGTCTGATTTGCACAGTATTATTGATCATTGTATTTGACAGGCTGTAGTGTTTAATGGAACAGGAATCTGCTGAGGCAGTTGTGGCAACGCAGCTAATGGACTGTATGACATACAAACGTATGCGCGCACACACACATACTGAGACAGCTGCAGTTCCTACAACCAGCGTATGTTTCCTAAGGGACTGCTTAGCTCAACACTGGCCCTGTGATAATGTGCCATTTTACTTTATCCATAAAAGCCATGTGGTGTAATTTATAATTTTATGACTTGCTCTGGTACATATACATAGCAGTGCTATCCTAATGTTCCCCAGAAAAGACAGCAAGGCATAATTAATTACATTCACATCTTCCAAACTATATTTTGCTACACTACAATAACAACTGCTGTTGTGTATTCAGTTACAAATCTGGCACAGTTACAAGACTGGAGAGATTTTGCTACATTAAAAAAAAAAAATTAAAAAGGAGATTTAAGGAGGAGGCAGCCACATAGCTGATTACACCTGGCCTTGGATCGTACCAGTTTCCATCTGCTGAGTGATGCATATGAAATTATTTTCAGCTGCTAAAGAACAGAAGCAAGATAAGGGCATGAATAGGGATTTATGAAATGTTAAGCAATGTAGCAGAATGTATTTTAATAGGTTGAAAATATATCCCCCGTGTCAACTCTGCCCTCTCTAACCTATGTTTCTTCGTCTGTCTCCTCTGTGATCTGTCTAGAAAGACAAAAATAACACGTAAATAGAGTTTTTGTGAAAAATATGGCATATCATCTGCAGGGATGTGCAGCACGGTTGGGATGTATGCATGCCAGACACCATTCAGACTCTATTTTAAACTGAAAGATTAATAAGCGTCTGCTCTCACTGACTGACGTCAATCGCAGAGCGTCTGTGCATATGAATCTATGTGAAATTATGAGCTTGTTACAAAAGCACATTTAGTGGCATGTTTGCGAGTGTGTGCTATAAACACACAACTGTGTGTGTTGTCAAATGATTCTGTGACAGTTTCTCTTTTTGCTGTTGTGCAGCCCGTGTTTGTGACAATGTGTGTACAATGAGAGCGGCTCTCAGTGTATTGGCCTGAGAGGGAAATGAAGGCAAGGTTGAAGATGATGTGAAAGTATACAATAGATAGAATGATCACCATAGAAAGAATATAATGAGGACAATGATAGAGCACATGACTGCAGGATAACAATGGAAAATAGTGTCCACACACTTGAGCAAAGTAGGTAACAGGTTGCTCCCTCCCCCCCGCTTTTAGACCAATTTACCAACATCTGTGCAGCCAGTGGAGCAAATGCTTACTCATCATTCAATTAGCAAATTTATGCCTTTTCTTCTCTCTTTTTAGTCTTTTCAAAAACAAAATCATTTCAATCAGGTGATGATATTCAAGCTGCATTTATCAGTGAGTATTTTACCGTTTCCAGCAACTGAAACAAAACCCCCCTAATCCACTGACTCCAGCAAAACCCTGAGCAAACACTGAGCCCTCAGCAGGATTGTTCAGGTGCCAAAGTTTTGAATGAGGTTACAAATCTGCCCACAAAACACTACCTGATCAGGCAGGATTCATCCTGAGCGCAGTGTGCCTCCCTCCCTCTTCTGCAGTGTTGTATTTTACAGGTTGTAGCTTAGCTGTAGCATTGTTAGCTTGTCTAATCGTGAGAAATCAGATCAGAAGTGCGTGACGCAACTTTCCTTTACGTGGAAAACTGTTTAGATATTAGTCGAGTTGAATTGATGCTTAAATAAAAAGCAGTGAGCGAGTGAGCGTGTGTGTGTCTGTGTTAGTGCTGTGATGGACTAGTGATCAGTTCAGGGTGTACCCCGCCTTTTGCCCTATGACAGCTGGGATAGGATGCAGCCCCCTCTGATCCTGAACTGAAATTCATAGGAAGATGGAAAAAAAAAAACCCTTGGTCAGAACAAGGATAGCAGGGGGGGAAAAAAAGTTTGCTATCAGTAGTCATAATTTACCTTTAGAAAACAGCTACCATCTACTATCTCTTCTTGTAAACCCCCATCTTTTAAACATGCCCCGTCTCTCTTATTCTCATCTTTCTGCAATTTTCCAAGCCCTGCTGCACTGCAGAAAACTTCGAAACCTAAGAAAAACACTTTCACGCGATGAAAAGATGTTTTCTTTGAACACAGAGTAATTTTGCTCCTTTCCATCCACTCCTTTGTGTCAGCTCCTTGTACTTTTGTCCCTCTTCTGCCGAGAGCATAAATGAGTTGATTTGCAAACTGTGCTTTTGTGGATTTCATAAGAGTTGCTTTGATTCTCTCTAAAAGGTTTTCTGCTGTGTTGACATGTCAACAAGGTCAAAAGACAGACTTTCTGTTACCTTAATTTTTGGATGTCATTTAGAGGAAATTGCATTATTTGGGTTAAGATACGAGCAAGGTTGGGCAGCAGGGTGGCGCGGTATTAGCATCGTGGCCCCGGAGCAAGAAGGTCCTGGGCTCGAATCCACCGGTCGGCTGGGCCAGCAAAGCCCGCGTGCCAGGCCAGTTGGCGTGAATTTGAGCGTGAATAGTTGTCGGTCTCTCTGAGTTAGCCCTGCGACAGACTGGTGACTCGTCCAGACTGCCCCATGACAGCTAGGGCAGCTCTGGCTCCCCTGAAACTCTGAATCGGATAAGTGTAAGAAAATGGACAGATGGATGAATTGAATTGAACTGATTTAATCAATTAATATCGCTCAGTATAAGAGTAAATAATTTTTCCTTTAGTCAGACAAAAGCTCCTTTATTTAATAGCAGTTAGTTTGCTGCTAGCTCATAAGGAATGAGTGTTAATGCCAAAAACCAAGAATCTTGACATCTTAGATTTTTGCTCTTTTTTGATATTATTTTTCCTTCTGAATCCATTTAAATGTCTTCAGTTAATACTGTGTTAACATAGCACAGTTGTAGTGAGTGATGCTGTTTTAGCTATGAGAGACCTGCCTTCAAGCCCATCGCTTATCGCGACCTTTCTGTCCTTTTGCCCCCGGTTCAGCTCCCTCTCAGTTTTGTATTTGTGTATTTAAGACTGTCTCGAAAACCAGATGCTGCATTTAGGTGCAATTCCTTCTAATGTCTTTACTCATTGCATTTTTTCTATCATAACTTTCTGTCTTTTGAGCTCCTTTGCATTGCCTGCTTCTTTTTTCTATCTCACTCTCTGAAATTCTGATCATCTGACATCTCCTGTCATCCAAGGTGACTTGCAGAGAGCAGTCCCTCTGTTGCATACAGAAAAAACAAGGGGGCACACCTGGCTGAGACTCTAATACACTCAACGGAAATATTTGCAAAGCAACAGATTACATGATTAGAGCTCCTCTAAGGCACAGTGGTAGCTTTGAAGAATCAGAAACATGATACAGCCTCATCTCTGGAGCCGCAAAGACAAACTGAGACTCAACAGAAGAGCAAATCTTAAATGATCTGGATTTTTTTTAAACTATGAAATTCTCTCTTTGTGTTGCTTCTCCAGGTCATCAAGAAAAGAGTGCAGAGGGAACACAAAGCTACCCATTAGATTTGTCCAGTGCCAGGCTAAAATAACACACCATAGTCATTAAAAGGATTCAAAAGATGTAGGGCACCAGGAGGAAAAAACAGCGCCAAGCACAACAAATCATTTTTTATTCTGTGAAGTCTATTGTGGCTGAAGACTGCTACACATCAAGAAAAAGACCAGCGCGATAGAATTTTACCCTCTTCCCTCGTGTATGATAGCCTCCAAAGTGTGTCCATGACACTTAAGATTAAAAGTGGGATAAAAAAAACAAACCAGACTACCGTTTTGGACTCGACCCATAGATGGACCCACAGCAGTATTTTTTGTTCCTTTTCACACTCTGTTAGTTTGTCCCTGGGACCATTAAGTCAAAACAAACATGTATGAATTTATAAATCCTATAATCATATATTGTATTAAAGAAATCTTGTAGTCTCAACCAAGCACGGAGCTCTTCACAAAAGTGGGATTCAAGACTTTTACCCATCAGTCAAATCACAGGTCACAAGAACATTTAAGTCTGAATTCAAAACTTGTGAATCTATTCCTCATTTCGCAGGTAAATATAGTTTAACTGGGTCAGATGTGGAATCTGATATTCTTTCATCTCTGAGATACCATCTGTACTCGATTAATACTGCCTAGCTGAACGGCGATAACTGGAAATAATCCCTTCTCTGTTTGTGGTTTGTGTTTTACTTGAATACTTGGGAAGTTTTTTTAATCAATTCTTTCTGCTTGCATGGATCAAGAAGTTGTTTTTTTAAAAGAACAAAGACAAAGAAGAGATAAAATAACCTTAGTGTATAGGAGACCCCTGAGATGGCAGAGTTCAGATCTCACATATCTTATGTCCTTCCATAAAAAGTGACCTCATGCGTTGTTTGTACAAACAGATTGTTACAGCCTATAGTTGGGTTTTATTGTTAAGTGACCTTTAGAATTCCTCTAACAATGCAACCCTCACCTAAGCAAATGCAGCAAACAGGTATTTAGGCTGTAAAGTCTGTGCAGTATAACTATTATGTGGGGAACACTGTGAATTTTGTTCCACTGCATGTGATGCGAGTGACAATAATGATCATTGAATCCTTGAGTCCTTGAAAAGGGGCAGCCGTCCTGCACAATGTACTCTAGTTGCTGTGACATTACAATAGAATCGTCACGTGTGTCCACTTTGTCTCCAGCAAATTTACTTTTTGGGCTCGCTTGCTTTTTGGAACAGAACAGAATAGATTTATATTATTCAGCATGAAAAACACTGGAGAAATGTTCCTTAACATTTCATCATAATGATAGCATGTGCAAATATTCCCAATAGAACATAGAAAACAAAACAAATGCTTAAAGTGACACATTTTATTGTGTCTTCAAAAATAGCTCATTTTGAATTTGATGGCAGCAGCACTGAAAAGAGTTGGGACAACTTTTTTTGAGTGTTTCAACACTCAACGCTCAACACTCTGGAAAAGTAAATGCTACTGAACATGATTTTGCAACTAATTAGGTTAATTGGCAACAGTTCAGCAACATGATTGTGCATAAAAAGAGCATCGTAGAGAGGCAAAGATTCTCAGGAGTGGAAATCTGTTCTGTGGTCATAGAAATTGAAATTTGAAATGAATTTAGAAAAACGTAGACACATCCTCCAGACTAAAGAGGACTTCGGGCTTGCCATCAGCTGTCAGGTCAGAAGCCTGCTTCTCTGATGGTATGGGGATGAATTGGCACCATCAACGCTGAAAGGCACATATAGGTTTTCCCAACATCCCATCCAGATGACATCTTTTTTTTGCTATCTTTCAGAATCCAGGTGCTGAACTGGCCTGCCTGCAGTCTAGACCAGGGGTATTCAACTCCAGGCCTCGAGGGCCGGAGTCCAGCAGGTTTTAGATGTGTCCCTGATCCTACACACCTAAATCACATGGCTGAATTACCTCCTCAGTATGCAGTCAAGTTCTCCAGAGTCCTGCTAATGACTTCTATATTTGACTCAGGTGTGTTGAAGCAGAGACACATATAAAACCTGCAGGACACCGGCCCTCGAGGCCTGGAGTTGAACACCCCTGGTCTAGACCTTTTACCAGCTCAAAACATCTGGCCCATCATGAAGCTATAATATGACAAAGAAGACCCAGGACTGTTGGGAAAGCAGAATCCTGTATCAGACAAGAATGGGACAACATTCCAGTCCAGCAGCTGGTCTCGTTCGTTCTCAGACATTTACAGAAGAGGCTGTGGTTAAAAGAACAGGGGCTGCTGCACAGTGGTAAACACGACTGCCATCAAATTTAAATTCTATTTTTATTTACATTTAACTCAGTGTCCCAACATTTTTGGAGTTGAGGGTGTATATATATATATATATAAAAAGGTAATTTGTAGTTTCTTTTCTTTGTGTTTTTTTTAACCTTCTGTTTCCTATTTGACTGAATTTTTAAAGAATATTTATAGTTTTCTTGCTTTCGCTGTTTAACTTTTCAATCCACTTGTTCTCTTTAAATTGGTGCATACAAGAGTTGCCTTTTCAGTTCATACTCTTGATGTCTGCTGTTGTTTTCACTATTGGCCATCTGTCATTGGTCCGAACTAAGAAGAACCGGGACACCAGACAGAGGAGACTTTTAATTGGCCCACTGAGGATAAGGGCTCGTTCAAGGGAACACTCTATGGTGGAAAGCTGATTAGAAAACAGCAGGTGTTGGCACCGGCAGTGTACAAGCTCTAAAACTGAGGTTCAAGGCTTCCATGGGGACCTTGAGAAGGCTCAAGAGAAAATATGCCAAATGATGTTGTATAATTTTGTCATATTTCCCTTCATTACAGTGAGTGCAGGCAGAATTCAGAGCTATCAGAGTCTTTTATTGTATCATACCACTGACGCTCACATGCTGACTGTTTGAGCTTGACTTTTTCCCTGTGTGAGACATTGTCATAGACCCCATGAACATCATTTTGTCTGCAGAAATCTACAGTATGGTGCAAAGGTCAGACACTTTTATTTTGCATTTGTTTTGACTTATTAAAATACAGTTTGAAGGAAAAGTTGAATCTTCCTGTTGTTATAGTTACAGCATCCACTAGAGCTGGTGATCCTACTTAGTCTGATCACGCTGTCCTTACGGCTCATCCAGTTTCAGCAAAGAATTTCAAAGAGTCTTAGAAAGCCCGGGAAGAATTTCTGACTTTGGACACTTTGTAAGCAGTGTTCAGGTGGAAATTTGAACCACACCTACTGTATATTTGAAACAGGTCAACAAAAGCTACCTGATGAAGAATGACCTTGTGAATAGAAATGTGATGAAATTTGGACTCCATTTCTTCCACCCCACATTATCTCAGAGCTAAGATGCTCTGACCAATGATTTCTGTCGGTCTTTAAATCCAGAGCTAAGTGATGGTGACAAAGACTTCTATTGATTTCTCTCCCTCTTGTTGTATATTTATAGTATATTGATATTAGGAGCCAGCTTACCGACTTTTACACACAAGTATTCAGTTAAACATCAGCAGGGTTAAATGTGTCTAAGTTGAATTTTAGAGCGTGTTTGTTTGAATCTCCCGGGCTCTGGGCCGTTCTGTGTGGAGTTTGTGTGTCCTCCCAGAGTCTGTGTGGCTTTCCCCAATTAGGTGAGCTGATGCGATGCAGAATAAATAAAGCCCTTAAGTGCACAGAATATATGCTGCAAGAATAAATGTCTGATTGGGTAAAATGTGGCTTGCAGCATCAGGTGCTGTAAGACGTTTATGATTTTCCCTGGTCATTCACACCCATTTGCAATCATTCCTTGTCCATCATAGAGCTGCACCCCAGTTTGAAAACCAACATGGTAGATACTACTACCTGTTGGGAGCCAGAGCCTACAGCTATCATGTTTCTCCATGTCTCACTGTGCTATGTTTTTTCTTTGTCTTCGTACTCCTTAACCCCAAAGTGGTCTTGGAAGATGGCTGCACCCCCCCCATTATTGCAAAGTACTTACTTATAGGTCTAATTGTTGTAGGATTTTTACCTTGCAATATAAAGCCCCATGCAGTGACAGTTGTTGTGGACTGGTGCGATATTAAAGGGGACATATCATCCAAAATCCACTTTTTTGGCACTTTTTTTTTTTTTTTAAGATTTACAACAGTTGTTCTATGAACAAGGGTCAATATTACAAAATATTCATATACAGCCTTACATAGAAGCATGAAGGAGTAGACAGTGTATGCAGTATCTTTTTTGGCACTTAAATACATTTTTTTGTGTACTTTGAGTTTCTAAATTTTAATTTATTCTCTCCTGGTGCTGCGTAGATATCTTTATTTATTTTTTTTTTGGGTCATATTTTTCAGTCTTTTCAGTTTTCTCTATTCCCTATCATGTTTTCTTTTCTGTTACGTCACAGTATTTGCTGTGGAACTGCTAAACAAGGTCATGGACTTCCAGCTAACCAATTTTGTGAATCTACCATTTTTTTTCTCACAGCGATTTTGTAGTCCAGTTCAGTTATGCAGAAGTTGCAAGTAGACAAGTCGAAATGTTTGGTTGTTGGGTGTATTAACCCACACGATTCCTTACGTCGCCCCCCGGCATCGGAGCCTCTTCGAAGTGCCCGTTTCTCTGCCGGTAGCTAATCGTATCGCTGCTATCAAACTACGAAAATGGCAGAAAGGGGTGGAGTGGAACACTCTGCAACCTGGAGGGGGGGCGGGGCGGGAAATGTCTCATTCACATTTAAAGAGACCACACCAAAAAGACTTGATGCAGCTCAGAAAAGGTGTAAAAGAGGGGTCTGTGGAGCTACAATAACGAGGAATTAAGACAAAGCAGTGAGGCTCTACTTTATATAGACCACAAGTGAATGATTTACACATGAAAAGGAAGAATTTAAAAGCACGATAAAACTGAACTGAATTTAATTTAGCTGCAAATTCTGAATGAATGACTAGCACTCAAAACAGTGCCATCTCTAAGGGAACAGCAGAGTAGCAGTATTACTTGCTAAATGTACCGTTGTGTCTGGTAACTGCAAAAGTACTGTGGAGCTGGACAGCAACATTTCTTTGGAACAAACAAAACTGTATTCATGGAGTAATACATTTCCAAAGATAATTATACATTTCCACAATAAACTCTTACAAGTGCAAAATGAAAGTTCACAGAACACAATGACGTAGATTAGAGGAAAAACAGAACTCATCTGCTTTTATAATATTATGTTTTTGTCTCAACTTGTGTGATTTGGCATGCCTGTAAACAGCAGGATGGTCAAGTGAAGCAAAGCCAACAGAGCTCCTGTGAAAATATGTTAAAATATGTATGCTACTCAAATAAACATCAGCCTCATCAAACAAAACAGATGTCACGGCTTTGGGATACGAAACTCAATTACCCCAAATCAAACGGTGTTGTCACCGAGATAGCGCCGCCATGCTTCATCCATGAATCATTGGAAGTAATTTGTGATTTCTTCTCTGAAAGTAACATGATACCCACGTAAAAGCAGACACATTCTCTCATGTACGTCCTCTGTCTCTCAGGCGCATGCTCGGTTGAACATACAAAAAAAAAAGCACCCAAACATTGTTCCATTGATAATTAAAGACTGCACGGCTCGAAATCGCACCGATCTTGGTGAAAGATACAACTGTGGAGGATTTTTTTGGTTGTTTATTTGAAAGATAAATGACTGGAGCATTCAGTCTATATAATCTTATTGTCAACACGAGTATTATAACAGAGGCCTGCAGGGAGATAGGTGGATCAAGCCTCTGATCCCACCATTTGCTGTTCTCTGTGATGAGACAATGACCCAAAGACTGTGGGGTAAAAGAGGAACTGCAGCTCGATTTGATGTTAGTTGTTGGCACAGACTGAGGATGCGGAGACTTAAAGTCTTAGAGTACATTTCTAAGAACACCTAGTGGTTTATATTCACTCGGTTATGGTGATCACACATTTATACTGCAAAGAGGGTAAAATGTTAAATGAGATTCAGGTCAGAAAATATATTATAAGAAGGGTGATTGCATGTTTGCTGAGTCTGCATTCCTTGTATAAATTGCAGGCTTACAAACACCTGTCTGTTTCGACTCCCCCAACTCGAATGCCGCTGTCACAAACTGGTTTGCTGTTAAAACACCGTGTTGTAGAGGGTATTATTTAGCCACATTTTGTTACTTATTTAGCTGGTAGAAATACGGGCACTTAAACGGCACCTGTGTGAGTGCTAGTATTGACTTTTTTTTTTTTTTGTCAGACTGACTTAAAGGATCTTCATTGGAGATGAGAGTGGTGTTTCTGACTATGAAGGAAGGAAACAGCAGTTTTTAGTGTAAGAGCTAACTGTGTCTCTTCCCTAAAGAAGGGGCATCGGGGCACTCATAGTTGTATTTTTTTTTCTTTGAATAACAAAAATATATTTTCTGAATGTATGTTATTGTTAACAATACATAGTGTTCGCATGCTGCTGAAGCCTTTTCTTTCTCCCATAGTCAGAATGTAGAGAAGCATCAACTAACTTGCTAAAACCTCAAATGTTCAGAGTAAATGACAAGTTTAACTATAGAAAAATGTTCATTCTCTCTCCAATTTCTCACTCCATTGCTCTTCTCGTTCTCTCTTTTCCTTTTTTCTTTTCCCTCTTGCATTCTAACAGCTCCCTCTCCACCAGCACTGTGCAATCTGTCAGTCATGTGTAGCCTCTGTCAAGTTTTCAGCTAAGACCCGGGTAATCCTGCCATCGCTGAGGCTGTTAACTGGCTAATTACGGAATATATTGGCCGTCACAGCCCCCTAATCCTCCACTCTCATTCACTTTTGCCCATTAAGGATCCCGGGGGATTACTGTAACAATCACACCTCCTTCTTTCTTTGATGGTATACAGGGATTAATATGAAAATATAAAGTGTGTGCTGCGGAAACGATGGCAGCGCTGTCACGGGAGGCGAGAAAAAGAACTGCTATACTGAAGTTGTGCAGTCTACCAGACACTGTTGTCATATGTGTAAATGACCCACTATATAAATAACAAAGTATTTCTCTGAGAAGATCATTGCTTCTTGTGCTGTGGGGGGTGAGGGGGGT
>JAVDPK010002340.1:63736-74178 GCA_034780415.1 Cichlasoma orientale
ACACACACACACACACACACACACACACACACACACACACACACACACACACACACACACACACACACACACGCGTTGCACTCACACAATAAAATCAAAACCAGTGAGATCAAATGTAGACTCAGGAATCGACCACGCTGAATATCAGAGCTGTTTCTAATGTGTGTGTAAGTATGTACGCTTCATCTCATTTTCAGTTGGCTGTTCTTATTTTTATAGCTTGAGGTAGTGTACTTTGTTGTGATACCCATTATCATGTTTAAAGAAAAATTGATAGAACTACATACTATTGCTGCGAGGCATGATCCTAAATTCAGTACTTCCTTGCAGTTTTTTTTTTTAAAATAAAAATATGGGTAAAAATAAGTATGAGTAGAACTAAACTGTGATCAAGAATATCCTTTCTGTAGCTGTTTCAGGGATTTAAACATAACACATAACATAAAACGCAGTGTATAATATGACCATTAAAGTTTTATAATCATGCAAGTTTTTTAAAATTTGTCACATGATCATTCTTCATCATATCACTGGAAATGAAACAGTGTATATTACCATGTTACACTGTTTTAAGATAGAGTAAGTAAATAACCGCGTATAGGGATTCTGACCAATCAGTGATAAAACTTAAATAGAACTGAAACAGCAGAGTTATATATGAATGTTTATTTCTGAGGAACATGAAAGTTGATGGGACCAAATTGCTTTTGGAGCCATTGCACAATGGCCTTTCCAGGAACTGCAAGAAGTCATCATCTTTTAGTCCCAGAAGTCGCTTCTTGGTTGTACATTATTAAATTGCCAAAACCAGAAGCCAACCATCCATTATTTTGAATGTAAAACTAGCAGACTATTTTCCAGTGGGATATACTTTTGACATCTGATAAGAGCTGTGAAATCTTAATAACTAGAAAAGTTGAGCATTAGTCCTCGGTCATATTACTTGATGCACAGCTGTCCAGCAGAGCCTATAGCCCTTACTGTAAAAGAGAACGACCCGGATGTCAGGCTGGTTAAGTACATGAGAGATCAAAAACAAACCGCTTTCATTCCAAGCGCTTCCCTCCTCAGCTCACTCCCCATGCGCCTCCCTCTTCATTTGTTTCATCTCTTGCTGTGCTCTGAGCAGGTGTTGAAATGCTGAACATGAAAAAAAAAGATGAAGAAATTCAAAAAATAAAAAGAAGAAACCTTTTCTTACATTCTGTTCAACATCTTTGCCACTTTACAACCCTCTCAGCGGTTTCTCATCCAAATCCAATTTAGCTCATGTTTCCATCCTCACCCCTTCCCCTCTTTATACCTCTCTGTCTCACCCCTCGTATGTCTTTTTCTTTTCACTCCTCATCCTTTTCTTCTCCCGTTGTGTTTTCCCTCCTCTCTCACTCCTGCATCTTTTCCTCATTACACCTCTTGCTTTCGTCTTCCGTCCGTCTCACTCCTCACTTCTCTCCCTTCAGTCCTTCCCTCTATCTCTCGCAACATGAAAGGCTACCTGTGTGCTGATAGCCAGGGGAGAAGGAGGGCAGAGAGTTAATTAACTTGCTATCTGGGACTGACTGTTAATAGGAATTTGAACTGTTAATAAGAATATAGTGTTGCATGATATGTTCTGAGAAATATAGCTTTCAACTGCACACACTGGGCTCGGCATTGTGTAGTCTTCAGTGTGTATGCACGGAACTGGAGCAGTGTTAGGTGTGTGCTATACAGGTTAGTATGTGGATGAGCGCACATGCAAATAGGGAGGTGAGTGATTGTGCACACAAACACGCACACAGACAGAAAGGTGGCAGGTATAATTTCACGCATTAGAAGGATGAAAAAAAAAATCTCCGCTTTACACAAACCTGACACACCTCCACACACACACACACACACGCGCGCGCACACACACACAGACATGCACGCACTTCATCTCCCATCCCCCTGGCTCTCTCCTCTCTCGCCACCCGAACCCTTTGAAGATAACTTTTTCTTATTACCCTAACAATAGCGGCACGGAATGCAACTTTAATTCATGCTCCGAAAACGAGACGAGGAACAGGACACTGTGCCTCTCGCTTGTTCCTCCTGCAGGGTGGAGAAGCGGGCGAGGAGGAGGGAGGAGAGGAGACAGTGATAGAGAAAGAGAGGTAGGCAGAGCGGAAGAAAAGTTCAAATAGAAATCGCAAGGTAAAGCTTTTTTTCTTAACCGCGAAACGGTCCTGAGTACATTTTCATTTTTTTTTCCTATTTTCCTTCTCCAACTTTGAGATTAGCAAAGTGCTGATGTGTGCTCTTCCTAACAGGCATGAACACACGGATACTTTTAATACACATTTAACAAAAACACACTTCCATGCTGACATGCTTCATTTGGTGAAGTACCACCTATAGCAGCAACAGTACCTCTCTGCTTGTCCTCGAGACCCCTACTCTACACTTATTTGCTTCTCTTCCTTTATCCCTTTTTTTCCCAACGTCCTCTCCTTATGCCTCCCATCCCGTCTTGCTCCTTATTTGTGGTAGGTACTGTAGGCAAGCAGGCAGGGCTGACAGGTCCTCTTACAGACAAGGAGGAAATTCTTGCCCTTTGAAGTGGAATTGGGGGCCTGTGGAACTGTCTGGTGCATGATTAGCATGGAGCTTGAAGGGGGGAGAGAGTGAGAGGAAGCAGGTTAAATGCAGTGTAAAGGCAATAAGAGAAAAGACACATCTGGAAGTGAGAAAAAAGGAATGACAATTACAAGGAGAAAAGAGCATAGAAGGAGGGAAAGGAAGCACATTAAAGGCCTAAGACATGAACTTTATTATTTTTTTTAGCTGTCTTCACTTAAAAAAAATAAAATATAAACAAACAACAACAACAAAAGCTTCAATTTTGTTTTGTTCAAGTGGAAAAGACCTCTAGGAATTCAGCCATAGAAGGATGGAAGACATTTTTCATCTAGGTAGAAATAATGGAGCTTTTTTGTCCTTTAAAAAAAATACCTCATAGGTCATTTTCCAGGCATGTTTTACAACCAATACCAATGTTTTAAAATAAAATTCAGCGACCTCTAGCGCCAAATTCCGAAGGAAAGAATAAATACGGATTTTCTCAGATTTCTGAAAAGGACTAAATGACATTACATGTCACAGATAAAGCTTCAACATTAAATGAATAGCTCTCTTCTACTGTACTAGAGCAGTCAAAGTGCTTTAAACAACATACCTCATTCACACAAGCACTTCAGTCTCTTGCTCAAGGATACTTTGGCATGCAGACTGGAGCAGGCAGGAACTGAACCACCAACCTTTGGGATATGTTGAAATAATGTGACCAGTTACACATAAAGGCACTGAGTGTGCAGAGAGGGGTTTTTTTCTCTGCTGATGGTGACCATTAGATCCTTCTGCCCATGGCTACAATCATCTGTTTCTTAGAATCTCAAAGCACACGTTCATGTTTAAGTATCTAGTACTACTACGTCCTGTATTATAATATTAGCACACATGTTTTTTGGTGCAATAATAAACATGTTGATGTTTTCCAATCCCCCCCAAATTAAACACACACAATTTAACACTGCATGCTCTCTGGTCAATTTCATTTCTTTTATATAAAGAGGCTATATATAGGACTCCAAGAAGATACTCGTGGAGTAAAATGTGTTTCTAATTTTGCCTTTGGACAAACTGGCAAAAAGAAGTATTACAGTATATTTTAACTAAGAGCCAATTTCATCTTCCATCTGGAATGATGTCATATCAAAATGCTGCGAATATCAGAGCCAGCATTAAAATAACCGAAGGCTTGCCAGGATATTGTTCTCTCAGGGTTACTGGAACCAGCTCTTTGCTGAAGAGATGGCTGATTGGTCACATTTTGGAAAATATCAGAGTAAATTTCACAATAGGCATTAATTAGATGGACTGACCTCATATTCAAGTTATTTTATTGTTGGAAAAAAAAATCTTAATGAGATGCTATAATAGCAGTTCTCACATGAAAATTATAAGCTCTTTGATCCCGGCTGGACTGTGACCGTGACGTTTTACCAGAATACAAATACAGAGAACTGATATCAAGGAGGGCCAAAATAAGTTTAATAAGTTTACAACAGTGAAATTTTTTTTTATGCACTGCTCAAAAAATTAAAGGAACACTTTGAAAAAAGATCATGCTGGATATCTACTGTATACTGGTACGGACTGGGAAATGTGTTAGGAATGAAAGGATGCCACAGCGTTTGATGGAAATGAAAATTATCCACCAACAAAGTGAAAAAACGATTCATCAGGCAAGTCAATTTCACTGCAGCAACTCAAAATGGTTCTCAGATGTTTGTAGGCCCCCATGTGTTTGTATGCATTGTCATGCACCAGGAGGAACCAAGGACCCACTGCACCCATTGTCAGGCCCAGGACCCAATGGGTCCAAGGATTTCATTCCGATACCTAATGACAGCCAGGGTGCCATTGCCTAGCCTGTAGAGGTATGTGCGTCCCTGGATATACCTCCCTAGACCATCACTGATCCACCACCAAACCGGTCATGCTGACTGATGTTACAGGGAGCATAAAAATCTTCATGGGTTCTGCAAACTCTTTCACATCTGTCACATGTGCTCAGGGTGAACCTGTTCTCATCTGTGAAAAGTGCAGGCCACCAGTGGTGGACTTGCTAATTCTGGTATTCTATGGCAAACGCCAATCAGGCTCCACAGTGCCGGGCAGTGAGCACAGAGCCCACTAGAGGACGTTTGGTCCTCAGGCCACCCTCATGAAGTCTGTTTCTGATTTATTTGGTGAGAAACGTTCACACCAGTGGCTGCTGGAGGTCATGTTGTAGCTCTGGCACTGCTCATCCTGTTCCTCTTTGCACAAAGGAGCAGATACCGGTCCTGCCGATGGGTTAAGGACCTTCTATGGCCCTGTCCAGCTCTCACAGAGTCACTGTCTGTCTCCTTAACTCCTGGAGGGGTTGGACTACCTGTGCAATCTCTGTAGGGTCCAGGTATCGCCTCACACTACCAGTAGTGACACAGACCCTACCCATATGCAAAACTAGTGGGGCGCCTGGGTGGCTCAGGGGTGGAGCAGGCGACCACATTTACTGTATATGCCACTTTGCGGTGCGGGCGGCGCGAGTTTGAGTCCCGGCTTGTTGCCAATTTGCCCCGTGTTTTCCCCCATATCTTTCCCCTGTTTCCTGTCTCTACACTGCAGATAAAAGCTGCTGTGGAAAAATGTGCAAAAATTGGGGGGGGAAAAAAACAAATGCAAAACTAGTGAAAACAGTTACAAAAAGATGAGGAGGGAAAAAAAATGTCAGTGGTCTCTACGTATAAAACTATTCTCATTTTGGGGCGGTCTCATTGTTGCCACTGTTATAAAACTGTAGCAGATTAAGAACCCCCTCTGCTACTTAACTGACTACATCAATACCCCAGAAGTTTGACTGGCTTGATGAAAAACATGATTAAAAAGTGTTTCTTTTTGAGCAGTGTACAGTATATGAATGCATCAGCATTAACCATATTTCTGATGTAACATGATGGCAACAGCAAGTCGCCAACGATGCCTTCTTAATGTTGGAGTCAACCAATAGGACCACTCACTCCTATGATGATGATGAATAATATCAGGATATAAGTGGTATGCAACATGTGGGCCAAGTGATATTTCAAGCGGTCGTGCCATTTCATATTTCATGAAGTTCATTCTTTATCATTTTATGCATGCAAAATTCATCAACATCGAACATTTTCTGCTGTCAGCCTCACTAAATGGTTTGAATTAAATGCTGTTCAGTGTATCAGGAGCAATAATTTGGTGAAATTTTAAGTAGCGTGCATGAAGATTATGCTGTGAAAATGGAAAGTGACAAATGTGACCCTGACCTTGCACACACGCAATGACCTATTAGATGATCGTCGCATGTGAGTTTCAATAAAATCTGACCAAGACTCTGGAATGAGTAGCAATTTTTGTAAAACTGGAAACGTGCCTGTAAAACAACAATTATGAACTTGACCTTCAGCACAATTTGGGTGAAGACCCATTAGGTGATCATCGTGTGCGAATCTGATTAAATTCTGAATTCTTAAATTCTTTAGTTGTCTTTCTGGTTTGATCAGTGTAATTAAACGTCTGTAATATGTTTATAGAAGCAACAAACTTTCTCCTGAGTTCTGAGTTTGCATTCTCTTTCTTTCTTGGGTCATGGCTGTATTAGACACAGGGCAAAAGTCAAGCTGTAACATGAAAATGTTATTTACATATTTCTTCTTATTTATTTTCTTTGTGTGTGTAGAAAGCCATGGTTCTTATTGGTTAAACATTAAAAACTTATTTTTGTAAGAATATACAAAAGGGCAAAATAGGTCCGAGATGTTTTTCGGTTCTAGAAATTTTCTGCTTTTTTTTATTTAAAAAAAAAGGGAGAAGAAGAAATTTTCTGCTTTATGTTTTCACTCTGTTTGTAGTCCAAGCAGTATTGTCTACTCATATTTGAGTGGGCTGCATGCAGACCAACAGTCCACGTGGAGAGTAAAAAGAGGCATGCATCTGCTGGAATCGTGAAACCATCATTAAATGTATCTAAATTCATACTTAGACTGAAACAGCAAGTCTTGGCACAGATATCTGGTGTTCCACAACAGGTCATCAGTAATTAGATACAAACAATCCTGCACTTTGTCCTTGATGAAAGGTAAATTACACAAATCATGAGTTCAAAACTTAATAACGTGTTTTAACAGAAGGCCTATGGAAGAAAAAAATCATAACCTTTTAGTCTTGTGCAAAATCTCAGCCACTGAAATGATGCCTGGGCTTTGATATTTCACAAGAGCACGAGCACAGAGAAAGATACCAAGTGTGGAAAGTCTAATGCCTCAACTACAGTACTATTACTGTAGCTCTACAAGTGTGTGACCTCAGCGGACACACAAATAAACACACTGCTTTTTCTGTTCTTCAGTTGATTCCTTTAATTTCCTGTTTTTATAACAGAAGTTTAAATGCAAATTAAATGTTTTGCATGGTTATTATTAGAAATAATACTGTTGATATGATTTTCTATGAACAAACAAAAATATTTTCATAACAAAATTTCAAAAGAGTGTTTTCATTTACCCGAATGATGAATTTCTTTTAATTTTGGACTTGTTTGAGAACTTGTCACCAAACTGTCACAGAAGATAATTACCTGTGGGGTACGGTGGCATTCCGATTCAAGTCTGAAAAATCTTTGAAAGAACTTAATATTGAATTTTTCTTACAATCAAGTATTTTCTGCCCTTTAAAATTGTAACTTTTCATTTGCAAAAAAAAAAAAAAAAAAAGAAGAAATTATATTTAGGGACGCTTGTAAAAGAGATTAAGAACACCAGATTCCTTTACAAGGCAGCGTAGATTTTGGAAATTGCTTTTTGGGGTTGTACAGGCACTTCTCACCTATTTGATACAATATGGAAACTATTCTTTCTTTAGAATAACTAACCACTGACAAACAAAAGTGGTCACTCCATTTTTAATTACAGTTCTGAATTTCTGTATATTTATTTAAATGTCCGTGGCTCCTCAGAGTCTTACAAGATTCTGTGTTTTGACTTGTTAGAATTACAATGTATATATTAATATACAGAAATGTAGTTTTATCAGCACATGAACCAGCTGCAGCCTGGAAAGGTATAGCTGCCAGAACAAAGGCACAGGCAGCTTTATTTTTGATCTATTCTTCACCCTGAGAGAAAGAAAGTTGTTTAAAACGTGAGACAAGCTTGACGATTAGAGTAGAGCTGGAGGGATGGGCTTCACGCATATGGGCCCTGTTTATGTCTGTATATTCTTGTTTACATGTGTATTTCTGTCAACAAAAATACTAATGTATAGTACAAAAGATGCCTGAACAGAGTATTTCCCTGGAAACCAATAAAACCTACTGGTAGCCCTGATCTGTGGTGAGATTTTGGCAGATTAAACTTGGATAATATAAATTTGCAGCTTTGCGATTATAATGGATTTTTTCCCCTCTTTTTTTAAGGATAAAAGCATTTTATATATTTTTAAAATAATTTATTATTAGTCTTTTTATAGTTTTAGCTAAGTTTGCTAAGTTTCAAGTTTATAAATGTGAATTCGCTTAATCAAAATTTTACTGATTTCAAGCAGAAAAAAATTTTAAACTGTGAGATTGTTTTAATCTTTTTGTGTTTTTTTGGCATCATCAGCCTTGAAACAGAAGGTAGTGATTACCACTGCTTACCACACCGTCAGCCTCTATATGAAGTCAGTTTGATAGTTCAAGAACCACTCTGCGTGTTTACATGTCAGTGGGGTCTTAATTAAACTTATTTATTATTATTTTCAAGGACCCTGAATACTTACATCGTAGAGGAGTTGCTCTCATAACTATCTAGTGATGTCACTGCATGGCCAGTGTGGCATACATACTGCTGACATCACATTTTTGGCTCGACTCAGCTTGCTTGGAACCCCGGATGAATAGGTAGTAAAACAGTACCTGGTATCAGGTACCGCCACCTGATGGAACACCCCAAAAAAGTTGAGCTGAGTAGTTATTAGTGGAAAAGCGGTATTAGTGGTTCACCAGAGCTATCGTGCCTTAGGTTTAATTCCCACAATTGCTCCTCCCCCTGCTCCCTACTGGTTGGTGCTGCCGGGGATGTGCGTACTTGGTGGCTCTTGCATTTGGACACTGGGCCGCCGTCTGGGGTCTCCCTCTGTCTTGTGCTGGGATAGGTACAGAGATTTTTTTTTGAGAATGTCCCTGTTAGTGTATTTAAAGGACAAATACACTGAAAGAAAATACACTCACCAGCCATAACATTAAAACTATGTGCCTAATACTGTGCATGTCCACCAATATTTCTCTGGTAATCTGGGGCATGGACTCTGGGCTTTTTGCATTGTCTGTCACTGGGACAACTGCTTGGTGACTTTGGCGTCAATGCCAGAAGTCACGTTCCTCCTAAGTATTTTGTGGGAAGGCTGCTGTTGTTGGGGAGTGGTGTTGCCACTGGGGGGGGGTGGTCTTGACTGAAATAATATTCAGGTAGGTGGTATGTGTAAAAATATTTACACATACATCATTTTCCCAGAAGAACACTACATTGCTACATTCACATCTGCTGTCGTTATAATGCAGTGTAGATAAATACCTAAACTTGCTCTTGCAGCTTTTCCATTTGTTTGTAGTAAATGTCAGTACTGAAAACATCTTTCTAGTCCAGTCAAGTCCACATGACAGTTCAGCTGCTACCAGTTTCATTTTCCACATGTGCTTTCCACTGTTTGTCTAAATCAATAGTTATGAAGAAAAAATGCACGATTAGGTCCTCTCGTGGAATTATGTAGCAGCAGAAGTGAGGAGAGAAGAAAAAATGCATAGAATGAAAAACAGATAAAGTGCATCAGAAAAGGGCCGATTTAGAGGGCGTAGAATTGATGCTTTCTGACGAGAGGAGCAGCATTTTCATGTGAATGCCATTGCACAGTTCTCACATTAAAATACAGCTTGCACTTTCCATCTTGAATTGAGAACCAAACTTTCAAGGAATACATCATCAAAACTTCCCCAAACCCTTGACTCAACCTTCCAGGCACACATCAAAAGAACAGGCTGTAATGTAATCTTAGTCTGAGAGAAAGAGACGTGAAATTGAAGCGATTACTTCATCTTCTCCTTCTGTGTTTTGAATCAGTTTTGTGTGATTGTGCTGCCTTCAGCCTTTTTGGTTAAGCAGCAAACCAGCATTTCTGGAATTGTCTTCATTAGCTTTCGCAGAGTTTTGACAGCAGAACGAAACTTGAATAGAGATTTCCGTATTGAAAGAAGATTAAAGTTTTACCTTAGTCACACACAAAAGATGCCATAACTTATAATCACCTTGTAATTGGTTCCTTTTGCAGATATCAGTAGGTTGCAAATAACCTCAGGGTAAAAAATAAATATATATAGAGCACCAAATCACAACAGTCACCTCAAGGTGCTTTATATTATTAGGCAAAGACCCTACAAAATACAGAACTCCAAAAATCAGATTAACCCCTTTTGAGCAAGCACTTGGTGACAGTGGGAAGGAAAAACTCCCTTTTAAAAGAAAGAAACCTCCAGCTGAATCAGGCTCAGGGAGGGGCAGCCGTCTGCCACGGCCCACGACTGGTTGGGAGTGAAAGGAGAGAGAGAGGACAAAAGAAATGCTGTGAGAGAGAGCCAGAGATTAATAATGATCACATGCAGAGTGGTGCATAAACACAGAGAGAGTGAAAAGAGGAGAATCAAGAATAAACTAATACAAATACAAATAACAGCTTGGAAGTAGGATGCATCATGTAACAAAATGTAACAAACTATTACTTGATATAAGTAATGGACTTGCACACTGTGTGTGTGTGTGTGTGTGTGTGTGTGTGTGTGTGTGTGTGTGTGTGAAGGGTGTGTGTGTTTG
>JAVDPK010002340.1:74278-118796 GCA_034780415.1 Cichlasoma orientale
GATAAATAAAAATTGTCTACCTCATTTTAAGTTATCGTACGATTAATTGATTTATTGTTTATCGCGACAGGCCTAGTCATACATAATGCATTATTAGCAGATTAAGTAGTGTGGGTGCATTATGTAGTCATATTCCTGTACACACATGAGTATAATATGTATGCATTATGTCTGGCTTATTGTTATAGATTATATAATGATGTGGTTACTAAAGTATTTGTAGTAATCACAGAATATCAGTCTCTTACAGCATGCTTAAAATTGTTTTGATTTAATGAGTATTGTTAATATTGAAAGCACTTTTTTTTTTTTTTTTTTTTTTTTTTTAATCTTTTCTTACCCAGTGGTGACTAAAATTATTTGGATAAAAGTTTAGGTCAAGGCCTCCAAATTAGGGCAAAATAGTTCTGCAGAAGGTAATAAGGTGTCTGCTGAGGGGTTTCTGTTATGAAACAGGGGTGTAATGTTATCCTGACTTCTACATTTATTTTATATTTTCATTAATCTTGGGAGAATATTCCCATCAGCGGTCCTTATTGGCTGTTTTTTGATGATCTGGTTATTAGAATCCGACTGATAGTCAGTTGATATTATTGGCCGATATTAGCTATTTGCCAATATATCGGTATCGGCATTCATAGTGGCCAATAAATAAAAATTGAAAGTAAAGGGATCGGAGAAACACCCGTCAGTACTTTGCCCACCAGAGGGCACTATACAACTTCCCTGTTGACAACACACGTGTTTTGAATGCCACAAAGAAAACAACCAGCTGATCTGAGCAGAGTCAGGCAGAGTGTAAACAAGTACTCCATGACTTGCAAGTTTATTTTTAAACTACATTGTCATATTATCTTGGTACAGAGTCATAAACTGCAAATAAGAAATGTTAGGCAAATCTGTTTATGCTTTGTATCCCTGAAAGGGGGAGGAGGGGCATATATCGGATTTTGAAATCACCAAATATTGGTGTCAGTATCAGCCTTAAAAATTCTGCATTGGTTGGGCTCAGAGGCAAGAGATTAAGGAGATTAATCTCTTGCCTCTGGTCTGGCTCTGCAGATTACCACCAAATGTCCGTCTTTACTACCTGATGCTGTTACTCACACTTTTTGTAAGCTTCTTTACAAAATGTATTAAATGTAAGACTTTAAAAAAAATGACAGTATGGTTCATGTTGTGGTGTAAAAGCTATATTTTGGCAGCTTTCTGGTATACAATCTGTTAATATTGTTCTTTTCAGTGGATACAGTACAATGTGTTCATGTCTCTGGGGTTTTTTGAAATAACTGTGTGGGAAGTAGCTCGTGGTTTATGAGCTGTGTGTGTTTGTCTGTGGCATTTGAGCCACCTGTGCCCGGCAGCCTCCTGCGGTGACACAACCTGAAATGGCATCAGGCCTCAGGGGAGAAAAGAGTTGCTGCTCACTTCCATCTCTTTCTTCTCCTGCTCTCTTTTTATTAGCAGTGCTATTTCCAGCATCTGTCTATTTCAGATCTTACACTCATTCCTTTTTCACCTTTTCCCAGGATCAGTATTACTAAAGCCAGTGGTAAGATATGGCCATGTTGAGTAGGCTTTTCCATATTTCCTACCCATTGTTGCCAGAGTGGATGCTCATATTAAGGTATTAAGAATGCTAAAGTTTTTATCGATCATAGGGGATACACCAAACCATTCCCACACTTGCTGCACATCTACGAGCTGCTTGGCAACCCACCTCCACCCCTCCCGCTCCTCCATACTGATCAGACTGCTATTTGACTTGTCATATCTGTTGTCACTGTTGCCTGCTCTGTGCTGGGTTTTGCTGCTGCTTTCTGTTCTCTTGAAGTAACAATCCTTGATTATAGTGATCCTCCTTTTGTAAACACGGTTTTGAGTGCTGTTAAACAAAATAAAATGGCCTCTTGTAACTGTGAGGGTGTTTTAATTTCCAAATTACAAACCTGAATTTGTGCAAAGTCACTGCTGGCTGCAGTGATCAGCCAAAGTCTGGCTGTGCGTGTTGGAGGTTCAAACACTGACTAAATTAAATGTGCCAGGTAGTAAGCTTTGGTGGACATCACGTCACTAAAGCATTTATAATGGATGTTCAGATAGAAATAACTGATGACTGGGCTCCCTCCCCCCTCCTCCCCCCCGTTCTCCTCTCCTCCCTCGCATCATCTGTGCTCCTAAAACAGGCAGCAGCTTATTACAGGTGCCTCACACTGCCCTCTTTTTCCCTTTTCCTCTTTCCTCATACACCCCCCCCCCCTCCCCTAAATTGATTATAATAGCTCGTGATGTGTGCGCAGCGTTTTTAGGCAGCTTTCGGCTCTGTGCTTAAGTGGAGTGTGACAAACTGCTCTCTGCATAGACCTTTCATCCGTCAGGGCCTGTTTCCCAGGGCACGTGCTGCCTCTCTCTTTAATAGGTCTGTCTATTACATTGGCAGCTCTACAGCTCGACTTAAAGACCGAACCAGTAATTGTATAAAATTATATCTAAGTCTGATTCTACATAAGTCATTTATATATTTTGGTGTATCCATTACTTCTGCTGTACTTTATGCGTGTTTGCATGCACGTGTCATTCAGTAATGTGTTGTGTTGAAGGCTCAGTTTTTCACAGTGCTGCCTCAGCATCAGATTCAATGTGCTGAACAATAACACATATACGTATCCTCCAGCCCTTGTTGTTCCGACCTCCGAGAGTTTGGTACAGCCTTCCCTTGCAGCCCTGTGGGGGGTGTGTGTGTGTGTGTGTGTGTGTGTTTCCATGTGTTTTATGTATTCTTTGTCCTACCCTAAAAGCACAGCTCATGTCAGCCCTTGCACACTAATAGAAACTCGCTGCTTTATTGTGGCTGATTTCATGCCTGTCAAGCCAGCTGTCCAATGGGAAATTTAAAAAAAAGTCCTTTTATTTTCAGCTCTTGTAGTAATTACATCCACTCTTGAATTAGTTTGTAGCCTTCAGGGTGAATCACAAGTTTAATTCTAACCCTGAAAAAAAGAGAATGTGTTCAACAAGTTGATCTCTCATCAGTGACGGCTGCACAGGAGGCCAAATTCAAAATGAACCTGTGAAAAGGCATGTGCAATCATGTACAGTAGGGCTACATTGATACTGCTGTTTGGCTCTCAGCAGTTGTGGTGGTGGTGGTTGATGTTTTTCTTTTCTTTTCTTTTTTTTTTGTTGTGCCAGGAAAACTTCCAGACCTAAAGACCACAAACCTGATTGGACTCTGTGTGGGCAGGATTAGGGATGTACTTGGCAACTAATTAAATGTTGATTTAAATGGGGGAAAATGTCTAACCTGCTAGTTTAAAAGTAAGAAAACAATGAAATAATCAAAACTGAGAACACTTTAAACAATGTCCCAACAGCTTCTTGCACATCTATTTAAGGAATTGAATCCAAACACTAATGAGGCTCTTTAATGAATTTGCGAATGTTCTCGACTCCGTCGCATTAAACTACAAATTGTGCAATCATGAAGTGATCTTACAGAGCAGCGCTTCCCTTAACTTGGCAATGACATATTAAAGCTGCTCCCTTATCCGTAAACTAATTGGCAAGTTAATTTGGTGGGCACGCTGGTCCAATGGTCAGCGCTGTCACTTCACAGCAAATAGCTTCCTGGTTCAAATCCCAGCTTTTCTGTGAGGAGTGGGCATTTTCTCTGTGTGCCTGCATGGGTTTCCTCACACGGCCCAAAGACATGTATGTTAGGTTAACTGGTGGCTCTAAAGTTGGCCGCGGATGTGTGGTTAAAATGTGGCTTGTAGTCTTAAGTGCTTTGAGTTGTCACTAAGAATAGAAAAGCACTGTATAAATGTGCTTGCATTACATTTTAAAGAGGGGCAGAAAGGCATTTGTGTAAAGGAAAAGCATGAGCTGATAACATAAGACGAAGAGCTTCACAGCAAAAATTGATAGTAAACCAGAAATTGAGCTGAAAGTCCAAATCATAACTGAAATGAAAATCCAGCCTGATGAGGACGTGGACCGTGGCGAGCAGTACATTTTATTCTTTGTATCAGGTGATCAGAGGGCATCTGATCACCTGATCCCTCTTCATCACATCAGTAATTAATACATCTCACCTTCACATCAGCAGGACGCCATGTGACCACAAAATTAAACTGCTCCCCAGACGTGGCACTCTGTCCTCCTGGTACCAGACTATCAGGTATAAAACTGATAAGTAAATCTTCAAAATGTGAATCTGTTCTTCAGACTCCTTTGCATACTCATAACAAAGCATAACAGGGAATAAAGATGCCCAGCTCGTTCCCAATTTAACATAAAAGTTGGCATAGCAACCAATACAACCCAGCAAGGGCTGCAGAACAGCGAATAGCAGCGCAGTGGGAAAGCCCAAATGTTGGCTAAAAATCCCCCTGTTATATACAGATCCTACTTCACACGAGCCTTTATCGAAAGCTGCCACGTATTGCATTTAATAGTGGGCTTGACTGGGAGTGCTAGTGACTGCCACGATGACTTGTTAGGTAGATTAATAAAAGTGGGGTTCATTATTGACTCTATTCAGTGTGTGTGTGTGTGTGTGTTCATTGCGCTGATGCATGACATCGTTCGGCACAATGCCAGCTGATTATAGCTGAAATTGAAAGAAATGATTGTAACTACACAGAAGCGGGGAATGGAGAGCCTCGCACGGCCGCTGCGAATGTCCGCCTGCTGTGACGAGAGAGACCCCCTCATGTATGTCACATGCTGGGAAATGCTCAACTAATCCTTATTCCACTTCCACCATACATCACAAATTCTGGCTGCTCATTCTTCCTCGCTCTCCTTAGCTTTTTTTTATTTTGGAGAGAGTGAGAGAGCAGAGTCAGGTGGGTATGTGGTGAGTTAGGGGGAGAGGGAGTGTGAGCGACAACGCGAGCGCAGATAGTCACAGAGATAAAAGGAGGGAGGGAGGGAGGGGAGAGGCAGATGAAAGAAGAGGTGATCAAGTGAGAGACAAAAGGTACGAGATAGATGTAGCAGAAGCAGCGAGGCGAGAGAAAGGGAAGGAGAGCAACAGACGTGAAGGATACCTCCCTTCACACCCCTGCCCCCACTCGCAACCTCCTGGGTTGAGCCGCTGTGAGCTGCGGGATCCCACCGTGTTGATTTCTCCACGGCAGCCTCTTCCACAGGAGCACAGAAGTGGGCTGTGCAGGAGCAGGAGCCTGTTGCCTGGATACCCCTGCTGTCGCCACGGCGGCGAAAAGCCAAGACTGAAGCGTGCGCATATTTGCTGGCTGGTGCCGCTGCCATGGGAAAAACACAGCTGGCTGACTGTCTGGATGGCTCCCTCGCCTGCCTGCTTGCTGGCTGACTTGGTCGTCGCATGTATGAATAAGGAAGGAATCACCCTGAAAAGGGCGCTTTAAAGAGACGAGGGAGAAGGGCTGGGTGGGGGAGGGGGTGGCTGGCACCCTGCTTTGGATGATGAAGAGAGCTGTTTGGTAGCAGGGATATTACTTTGGCAAAATAGAGGCAGCTGCAACAAGACCCCGAGACAGCAGAGCTGAGGTAGGAAAGGGCTGGTAGAGAAGTAACGAGTGGGGCTGGCTGGGTTACTTCAGCAGGAAGGCTGTGTGGAGCCATGCAGATCCAGTCTCCTGGTCCACAGTCCAAAGCCTCCAGCTTCATCCTCAGTCAGAGATGTGTTCTGGCCTCCAAAATGGAAATCCACCGGTATGTACTTGCTGTCACAGACTTAATCTGTGGCAAAGTCCTGCTGCTGTTGTGCTCATTCTGTAGGAACCTTAAGTGATGATCACCTTCGAGCAATGGGGAGAAAAGGCCTCATGTTTCACAAATGACTGTTTTTGTTGATTTTAGAGTCCTTCCGTCACATTGTCTGCTCTGGTTTAGTATTAGGATCAGGAATCAGGATGTTAACTAAGCATACTAAACACTCCAGTATCAAACTTTTGACCCGGATTTATTTCTGTTGTAAAACTAGGCGCTTGTAAAGGGGACCAACGATGCTCATTTCCAACTCCATATATTTTTCTAATTGTGCTGCGCTCGTAATAAATATAATGTACAGCACTTTGAGTTTCAAAAAGTAATAAAAAGATTAGATAAGCTAGTAGCTAATAGCAACATGAGTGAAAGTCTGGGGTCTTTCTTTTTAAAACTTACTGTCAAAATCCACATGCAGAAGGTCTATATATTATTTATTTATTTGGTTTCAGTTTTTGTTTCTCAATTTGTGCATCCGAGAGTGTTTTTCCTGTTCGAGCTGACTGAAGGATTTTCTGTCCTCGTGCCTGTGTGCCTTCCTCCCTGAGGGCTTGGTTGGATCCAACTAGCTACAGTGCTAACATGTTCACTAAGCAGCTGTAACGTGATGTTACACACGAAGACTGTTTATTTATTGATGTTGGTTTGTTAAAATGTCAGAGAGCATTTTTGCTTTGGCTCAATCGCCCAAATGTGTTCACTTGGAGAGAGTAAGGGATGGAACTTTAAGAGGTGGCTTGCAGAGTTACTTTGCAACATTGTAAGCCACTATGAGATTTGCTAATAGTTTTTGTGCAAAAGTATCATGTGAGGCTTTAGGTGCCACTGACTGACAGTCGGATCAGATGATCTGCTGGGATTGAAGTTGACCCCATAAGACAACTTGGCAAAGGACCTAAAATTGCATCTTAAGACACTTTGTTACTAGCAGCCTGTCACAAAAATACATAATTTCTTTTTTTTGACTCTATGAAAAACAGTTTGACAGTCATAAAGTGGTATTTTGGCACCAATATGGTGATTCCCAGAAAGCTATTTGCTGAAAAGTTGCCATCTCTCGGCATGCTGTGCAGTGAGTCCTTAATAAGTCTGAGCAAACTGAACAAGTGAGAACAAAAGATGAGCGTTATTTGAAAATTGTGTCCAGAAGAAGGGGGGGGGGGGGCGCCCATCCCCCCCCACATCTCTCACCTCTTCAGCTGATCCATCTGCTCTTTCTGAAATGGTCTCAGTGGAAGCGTGATTGTCAAGAAGCCTGAGGTATCTAAAATTACTAGATTGATCTAGATTGAAAATCATGGTAACGGGTCTAATTGAATGTTTTTGGTTCAAATGGTTATCATTAAGTACGGAGGAGGTACAGCAGCGAGTGTCTCAAGCCAGCTGTAGAACACGGTGGAGGCGCTCTCATGGTTTGGGGCTTTTCAGCCAGTAGTGTTGGCTATGTTGTCAAAATTGATGAATTATGAATGCAGAAAAGTACGTTTTGCACATTTTATTAAGTCGCTGCACCATTTTCCTAGTGAAATATAAAGAAATGAAGGGTGGCTCAACATGGCTGCATGGTTTGAGACTTGGTTCTGTGATTACATACTTCACAAGAAAACAAAAGTCAAAACCAGAAACAGGGATGTGTAATAATACCAGACATAGAACCATAAACTCAGCAAAACCCTCTTTAAATCTTAATGCACTGATTTAGGCTATAAAATTATTACAGTTCAACAGAATCACTGAAAAATATTTGTGTGAACATGTTTCATTTTTTTTAGCTTTGGCATTTAAATGTCTGATCTAGCATTATCCTAATAAAGTGAATGCTAATGGCATGCCTTTAAAACGCCTTAACCAGCTTTAAACTTTGAACTTTAGAGACGCATCATCTTACCAAAAGAATTGTGTATGATGAGAACTATACTCACTATTTTATTACTCTTACAAATCTTTTTTAAAAGCCATGGTGCATACCTGCCTTATGTCTGGCCTCACCTAAATGGTACTAACATCCCTTTGTGAGCCCTGTGGGAGTATTTAGCAAACAGAACTTTATGAACTCTGAGGACGTTTAGCATTAATCCAGCATTGTTCTGACTGCTGAAGCAGGCCTGTACAGTTTTGCATCTGAAGGCTTCTGTTGTGTGTTGCAGTGGTTTAAGAGGAGGAGTGAAAGCTTAGTCCAGTCCAGACGTGCTCTGCCATCAATGTGCACCCTGTCCCTGTGTGAATAGGAATGTGATTGGACTCTTGTAAAACGTGCCAGACCCCCCAGTTAATACACAGGCTGCAATCTGAGCCATGGAAACTACCTGTAAACACCTCTAGGAGTGTGTGTGTGTGTGTGTGTGTGTGTGTGTGTGTGTGTGTGTGTGTGTGTGTGTGTGTGAAGGGTGTGTGTGTTTGCACATGTGCTTGAATAACATGCAGACTCATTCCTCCATCAGCACTTTGGGGGACGTTGAGGTGGCTAAAGTTCGTCTCAGTGCCATCACCTTATCGATGTACCAATCAATAATGTGCATCATCCATCACCATGGAGCTGCAGAGGTCCAAAATAGAAGTTTAATTTCAACTTTGTTGTGAGTCACTTAATGACTGTTTATAGTAAAGTGCAGTTTAATAATACTGTATGATGCAACAGGTTTGAATTAAAAATTTGAGGAATGCGCAGTAATCCAGCTAAGGTGGATGGATGGTAACTATGGATAGCAGCTGCCATCTTAAGAAATCGAGGTCTGATCTATACTTTAATAATGGAATATGGAATAATGGAATAAAGTTGACATTTTGGAGAAAAGTGGGTATCACGTGTGCATATTTCAACATATTGCTGACGAATAAAGACACAAACAACACAATTCAAAACATGAGATTCTCTCTATTACAAGTACGAGACTCTGTTCAAATTAATACTACACCATATTGTTTTTAAACCAAGTTGAGCTGAACAACAAGAGTTATCACTTTTACATCTTAGAAATATGGTAATAGAAATATATATAAATCCACATGTGATTTTATTTTGCATTATCAGCAGTATCTATTTAAAAAATACACATAAATTGGCCATCATGTGTCTATTTGTTTTTTTGCAGAATGACAGAATTACAGTGATGTGGCAGGATTGCGTTGCCATGGGTTTTGGTTAATGTGGACTTGTCATGTTTCACAGTGGTCCTGTCATTACCTGCCCACTGCCTTGGAATATTTTAAAACCTAATATCTATTCTCTTGAATCCTCCACTTTACTTACAGAGATAAATCTACAAAGTGATGTCTTTGATAAGATCTGACAATCTCTGTGTCTCCACTTTGTAACTACATTTAAAAATGTGTGGCTTTGAAAGCATCATTTGAATTCTCTCTATTCTTATATAAAATATAGGCTGCTTTTGTCTTCCATATTTCTTCCCCAACTCAAGATAGGCAGAAAAGTGATTCCTTTACCTAAGATTTGAAAGGGAGGGAGGTAATGTAGAGAGAGATTAATGCATCAAATGATAACAATCTCCATACAGCAAAAGGCTCTTTTGTTGTCGTTAATCATGGAGTGTGTCAGGGCTACAATATGTGTCTCTGTGTGCGTGTGGCCCTCTGAATAATGATGACGCCATCTTTTAAAGAGCTTGGTAGTGGGGGAGGGTGGGAGATCGGGGCTTGTGGATGGGAGAAAATCCAAATAAAGTGGAAGCAAGTGGAGTATATGCTCTGGAAAGGGGCAAGGAAAGACAATGTAGACTACAAAAGTTTTATTTCTGTTTAAAGGCAGTTAATTGAGCTATCAACAATTTTAACATCAGACCATATGCTACTTTATCATAGTACCAGATTCAAGTGCCATCAGGCCAAACGCTTCAGGCTGTCCAGCATGTGTGTTCTGTGAGATCTGTCTGCTGAAGCTCTCGTTTTGTGTCTGCCACTAATTTGCCAAATACTTTAACAGCAGGTACATGCTGTATAAAGTGAGAATGACTTCATGTTAGTGATGATTGAAGAGGATCTTTCAGTATTGTACTTTCGCTGCCAAAAAAAAAGGAAAGGAAACGGAGGAAAACGGCTAATTTGAGTCTGTCCAAAATTTTAAATATGTTCTTCCACCCTAATTCTCACTGAATAACTGTATCGGTCCATGTATGGATGCATTCACAATTACTCTGTAATGGTAATTCATAAGTTCCACCATCCATCAACTGCAGGCTTAATTCCTCTTTGACTGAATTATTGTTATTATTAAACTTCTTCAATGTATCAACTTTTGGTGTATTTAATTATAAAATATTGAATATTATATTAATATTGTGAGGTTAATGGGTAGATCTAGCCATCAGTGTGAATGTGAATGGTTGTCTGTTTGTATGTGGTTTCCCTGTGATGGACTGCTAAACTGTCCATGGTGTATCCTGCCTCCTGCCCAGAGACACCATTGAGAGGCTCCACCCCCCCCCCCCCAGCAACCCTGAAATGGATAAGCTGCTAACAGGATGGATGGGTGGAATATTGCACTGAATATGCATGGTTGTCACCAAACCCCACAGTGCACCTATATTTGCAACCAGTGTGCATTTGGGAAGCACTGCTGTAGAAGATGGAAAATGGTGAGAAGCTTTGAAACATTGTATGAAAAATCTGTTTATCAGATAAACAACAGAGATTTGCTTTCTCTTACTTGGCAGCCACACCCGCCGCCGCTCCACCTCCAGCTTAGCTTAACGCTAGAGCACAAACGTGCAGTTCTGTAACACCATCACTTTCATATGAGTGAAGATCACCTGACATTAGTGTTCAAGGGTTAAACTCAGTGACAGTGACTCACAAAAAATGTCGGCATCAAATTGCCCACTGAAACTCCTCCATCACACATGCCATCTCTGCCGCATACTTTAATATTGCACGTTCATCTTTTCACAGTTACGAAACTTCGACAGGCGTAGTGTATTTAAAGATTTGGGCAAGTCTGTGGAATACTCGTTTAAGTACTGACAGCTAATATATTAGAGATTAAATTCATTAACAGTTTATCACAAATAAATTGAGAACAATGTTTGAAGAAGAAGCAGCTAAACATCGAGACTGTCAGAGAGGCAACTTAGATAAGACATCTTCAAAGACCTTTAGAGACAGGGTTAGATGATGAATAGAAGGCTAATTGATTTTGGCATGGTCACTCAAACTCCTCTGGGTATTGTGGCATTGAAAAGATCTGCCACATTTTGACGCCTTTGATTCCTCTAGATCCACCCTTGGCTCCGAATCCATCTAACAATCAGAGATAGGGTAAGAGGCTGGCAGGCATCCATGAGGATGGGTTGAAGCAGCACAGAGAAAGGTGGAGCCAAAAGAAAAGATAAAGAGGAATAAGCTAGGCAAAGGGGGGGTAAGAAGGTCAGAAAGGGAGAACACGAGAGGGAGGTGATGGAAAAAGACAAAATGAGGAGCATGTAGTGCGGCGTGTGGGAGTGCTAAATGGTTTACACATAAGCAGAAAATATAAATTTGTTACGGCAATTTGACTGTGCGATACATATTAACACCACAACTGAAGCTCCACGGTGACTGATGGTGTGAATGGGAATGTTGTGCCTACAACATGAGCTTGCATAAAGTGTGCGCCATGAGACATGTTGGATTTATTGTTGTTATCTTTTCAGCAACGTGAATAAGGCTCAACGATGAAGACTTTTGCTACACTTTCCACAACAGCCGAGGCACTGCTCCTTTTCTGAAAGTACCGCAGAGAAGCCGGAATGGTTTATTTTTATGGACTTTATAGCTGAAGAAATCCAAACTGGGCGAACAGGAAAATCTTTCATCACATGCTGAGATATTTAAATGACAAGTCATTTTCATAAAATTTGTTCTCTTTTACAGCTCTGTATTGCCACTTCATGTGGAGTGATTTGATTGATCCTATAGTACACCTACATATAATTATGGAACAGTTTTGGATTTGAGTGTGGATAATTCCTAATAAAGTTTCATGCAGCAGCTCTCCTTTGAATGTTTTAGCAAAGCAATCAGAATTAAACAGCTGTCATGTCACAGGCCAGTATTACTCTGTTTATTCCCATCCATCCATCCATCCATCCATCCATCCATCCATCCATCCATCCATCCATCCATCCATCCATCGTCTTCCGCTTATCTGGGGCCGGGTCACGGGGGCAGGAGCCTAAGCAGGGAAGCCCAGACTTCCCTCTCTCCAGCCACCTCCACCAGCTCATCAGGAGGGACCCCAAGGCGTTCCCAGACCAGTCGAGAGATATAATCTCTCCAGCGTAACCTGTGTCTACTCCGGGGCCTCCTCCCAGTGGGACATGCCCAGAACGCCTCACCCAATCAGATCTGTTTATTCCCCTGTATTTTATATGAGTTTTGTCTCCTGCCTTGACATGTATTACAAGCATAAACTGTATTTACACTATGATATCAGCCTTATTGTACTGTTCCTCATCTGTAGCTGTTACTGCTGATGGAAACTGAACCCCCATCAGGATACAGTTTATTTTTGTGAAATGGGCAACATAAAATTATGAATGAAGCAAAACCTTTTAGGGTGTACTCACACAAGGCGATCCATAGCATGCTTGAGTGCATTCAACTCCCAAGTCCACATCATTTGACAAGTGTGATTGCTGCTTGCTGTGTCCACATGCAATTAAGTGAACCATGTCTTTGAAGTGGTGGGCCTGCGCGCGGTTCAGTTAGACTTGGACAGGTACGCATATAGTGTGACTGCGAAAAGAAAATTTCTTTTAAAAACTCATCCATGGGGATAACTGAGTTAGGGGCGAGGCCGTGTTGTTTGGCAGATGTCCAGCACAGGCAGCTGGAGCCAATCACACCACTGGACCTGCAGCCTCTTTCATCCAGCGCCCACTCTGCTCCTCCTCAGTCTGCAGCCCTTCACCTCTCCAGCTCTGCTCCATAGCTCTGAAACCTGTCCAATGCGGCTGCTCTGCTACAAATTTCACTCTTTATTTGCTCTGATTAGTTCTCCACAATCTGGACTCTGCTCAGTTCACCTACAGTTCCCCTGCTGTTCTGCACAGCCAGTAACCCACCCGGTTCTCCATGCGTTTGGTCACACACTGTGCTCTGACCCGCTCTGCCCCAGCTCAACATCCCATCCGTGACCCATTCAGCCCTGCAGTAATTATGTTATAGCAGCCTTCATATCAAAATGTGTGTAAACAATGAGTGTTGCTAGGGAATTTGACATTCCTTTTAAAACTTAATGTGGGGTTAAAATGACGTCCTCGGTGGTCCTCTGTATAAGTGAGCCTAGTTTTTTTTTTTCAGCACACCCAAAAAATCATTATTTGGGGCGCCTGGGTGGCTTAGTGGTGAAAGCCAGAAACCACATACAAATGCCGCGCAGGTTTGAGTCCCGGCCAATTTGCCCGCATGTCTTCCCCTGTATCTTTCCCCCATTTCCTGTTTCCCTCCATTGATGATAAAACCCACTGTGGCCAAAAATGCAAAAAAAAAATCCTTATTTGATGAATAAGCCCATTTTTAGGAAAAACCATGAAATATGAGAGGATGGGGTTTAATTTTAACAGAGTTACATGATTTTTTACAGTGCAGAGGGGTCAAAATGACCCCTTTGGTGGTTGTAGTGTTAATAGAGTATCAAACTATTATGGCTAACTATGTGGTGTGGTACAGACCATCTCAGAAGTTTGTGCAGTAAAACTCAAATACAGCAATGGAGAGGAGGAGAGCGGCCAAAAAGTTTGAAATATGGTTTCTGTGACACAAATTTTGGGCAGAAATGAAATTAAGGTGTAAATCTGCTCGATTTAATCAAGATATGGCTTAATTGCAAAAATGCTTCGACATTTTCAGAGATGTTCGTTCCCGCTGCTCTAACAGCCGGCTCAACCTGCCAGCTGTCAGCTGACCGGGCGGTCGAGGCTCACTAAACGTCTGACTCCTGGCACATGGCTGTCAAACCCCCCACTGGCTTTCGCCGCTAAGTCGAAGTAAACACAGATATAATTCACTTAAATGATCTCTAACGGCTGATGTTTGGTTTATGACAGTGTTTCATTTGTTTCTGATCAAATCAGTTTGGCTGAGATTAAAGTTAAGCTTCACACCTGGATAGTTTTATTTGACTTTAATGTCTTACTGGCGACACTGAGAGAATGAATCTTTCACTCATCAGTCGCTGATCTTTGTTCCTTGATGTTGGAATGTGCTACACTTGTTCTGACAACTTATTTTCAATTAAAGCAAAAGTTTGGGTTCCATTTTAGAAGCTTCTTCTTCACAGCTATGCTTTGCGGTGTCATGGTTGCTAAGCGACAGGAGCTACTCTGAGGTAAGGGTGGGTGACACAGATGTGAAGGCTAATCACCTCCGGCCTTCGCGATCTTCATGGGCTTCGAAGGATGCAGCCTCTGAAGTTGGATACAGCTTATCACTGGTACAAGGCAACCATGCCAAGCGTGAGTGTACCCTTAATGACCCTTACAGCGCCGTACATGTAACTGTTTTCAGCAAAAGTGCAGCACATTGCTTTGGCTTCTGCTTTCTCTTAAACCAGTGGTCCCCAAAGGGGGGGGGGGGGGGGGCTGCAGGGGGGGCCGCAGTAATAACAGAAATTCAGTTTGAAATTACTCACGAGTATGCAGAGTTACATATTTATATAAATGTATTTATTTATATAAAAAGTTAATTAAAACTGGTAAGAGGAGGTAGTTAGTTTGTGATATTGCTAATTACTTTGACCTAAGTTTACTGCTCTTGTATTGAAGTTTGTGTCAAGTGGCAAGTGGGTCACATATTGGCATTAGCACTTTACATGTGACTGCGTATTATTAGCAATTTATAGCCAACAGCCTGTGTTGTTTGTTTGTTTTTTAAATCACATTCTCATCACTTTCTCTTGTATTTTGATGGGAGTGAAGACAGGTTTCTAGCCAGGAAAATTTCACAGGCCGGCGCTATCGGACAGCTGGGGTGGAGGGGGCCCCGTGGGGTTTTCTGGGTTTTAAGTGGGCCGCTGCACTCTTGACTTTGGGAACCACTGTCTTAGACATACAGTCACACTCCTTTATTTCTTCTTTGTGCTATCAATGTGTAGCAAACGTGTGACTCCCAAATTTATGACCCAGCAAAGAGATAAACTGATGCCTCTTTACCAGCTATTTTTCCTCACACCTCAATTGTTTTCAAAACCCTTTGGGACTTAGTCACTCCTCCTTATGGACTACTTAGAAATGTGAAAGGGATATAGCAAACCCGATGCCATGTTCTTTGGAATAATTGCATACAAAAATATTTCATCTTACAAACCATGTATCATCTTGTGGGAAATTCAGTTGATGAAATTGTACTAACTGTATACAACGCTATACATCACACCAGCCATCTAAAAAACAAAACAAAAAAAAAACAAACAATCAGTCAGAAGAACAAAGTAAAGATGAAATATTGCTGAATTTTTTAATGAATTTTTTATTCAGACAGTTTAAAACATGAACACAGGAAGGACTCACAGTAAAAGAATAAATGTTCTGATGGTGTTACAGATAAGGCTGAACTCTCCACCTGCACTTGCCTGATGATAGTGAAGTTAAACTCCCTCCTCCCACACGGTGGTACTTAGGGGGCTGTAGCTGACCATTTCTGTAACTTTCTGTATTGTTATAAATACAATACCATACAGGCTGACTGAAATCCCCTGATTTATGAATTCATATCTGTTTATTGCAATTTTACTATTAAATGTGGGGAAATTCCTTCTAATGTGCTTGATTAAAAGGAACACTTGCCCACTGACTGTGACTAAGTGTCATTGCACTGCAGGTACTCCAAGTCCCAGCAACTTTGGGGTGCAAGGGACCCTGATTTTCAATGGGCCCTCTCTTTCTAAAAATAAAAGCACTCAATGAGGTACTTCAAGACATTTTGGATAAAAGTGTCTGCTAAATACCATTTAGTATATTGTATTACTCCCATTAATGCAATATGGAACTCACTCGCACTGCCCATTGACTTCATCCATTCCCAGTGGGCCATCTATCTGTCCATTGACTGCCATTTAGTGTCAACGGGGCCATAACTCGTTATCTGAATGACGTTTAGACACTCAGCTGCTCATTACAAAGGTCAGGGGTTAGATGGCCATTGGAGGGACACTTCACTCTATCTGCTTCCATTTCCTGTCAGATATCCAACTTGGTCTTCAATATACACTCTTTTGTTACAGCTGAATTTTATTTTTGCTTAGTCATTGATTTAGTCAACAGTACCTCCGGTTACCTTTCTTGTTGCTTTGCATCTGCGCCTTTATTAATGCATAAGTGTATTAATTTTCTCTAGCTCCATTATAGCTTTGTACCTTTGTATTATGGTCCTGTATTGTTGATATTTGGATTTCTATAATTTCTTATAATTTCTTGGAGATTTATGTTTAAGCCTTAAAGTCTTCTATTTATGGTTTCATCTTATGCTCCCTGGTGCTTATGAATCTTTTTGTCCTGCTTTTGTTGATTATAGGTTAGTTAGTTCCCTTTTCTGTTCCCTTCCTGTTCTCTCAGTCTTGTTTTTGTCAAGTTCACATGTGTGAGTCTGTCAAATATTACTTCCCATTTTACTTTGGTGGTCTTTTGTCTCTTGAGTTTTGTATCTAGTTTAACTTCCCTTGTCTCCTTATCTGTGATTAGTTTCAGCTGCTGTCCCACCTGTTGCTTGTTCCCTCATTATTTTGTTTGTGTATATATTATGTCAGCATCTCCTTGTTCTGTGTTGCATGCTCCTTCATAGCGCTGTCCCTCATGGTTGTGTTTCCTAGTTCCATGTTTCTAGGTTATTCCTAGTTTCTAGATTATTGCTCCTTTTGTATGTTGCGAAAGAGCTCAGCATTAAAGCTGCTTAAAGTTTGTCAGTCTCCCGAGCCCCTGCATTTGGGTCCACATCCTGCCTGCCACACAGCCAGCTTTCACACTATAGTACAGTAAATAGCTTTGGGTGACACACTTAATGACAACATTGTTTACTTTTTTATTGCTTTAGGGAAACAATTTCATAAAAATAATAAATCCAGTAAAGCCCTGTGCGTTTTTGCAGTCGCCAGCCTCATGATAAAGCAAGCTCAGAATCACCTTTGCAGACAAGCAAAGCGATTCTTTGTATTCACTCTGAAACTCACAGGTTTCCTTAATGAACATGTTAATCAAGATATTGAATTTAGGCAAAACTCCTGCTCTTAATGTCTGTTAATTCACAACATCAGTGGGCAAAATACAACATGTATTTTAGGAGCTCATGTGTACCACCATGAATATAAAGACTGGAAAGAAAAGCCCTAAAGAAAGGAGGGATAAGCACACAGAAATGTTATTGTATATACAAAAGATGAGGCGAGTGAAAATACATGTGAATATTAGCATCGGTTTTAGACACAGGTAGATGGAAACAGCTGAAGAAAAGGAGGGAGAGGGGATGAGTTTTTGCCATGGGTAGCCAAGCGTGACCATTGATTCCACCCCTCAGCTGCTGAAACACAGAGCAGACAGACTGTCAATCATTCAGGCTCTTATTTCCCTCTCCATGCACCTTTCCTCCTCGTACATCACTCACCATATCGCCCCTCTCCCCTCGGTGGTATTTAGTCGATCTTGTATTTTGGAAAACATCTAAAACATCACATTCTAGCTGCGCTGTTTTTCTTCCACGTAGTGTTCTTCGGCTTAACTCTATGTGATGGTGACATCATTGCACAAAACAAGCATGGCGCCGGAGAGTTAAAAAGCTTGTCTTTCGTTTCAGTTAAATTCTTGCATTTGCTGTGAATTTGTCAGCAAAAATAAATATCAACTAAATTCAGCAAAAACAAGTTAAAAAATTTCCCCCCAAACACAAAAAAGACCATTTTAAATGATCTCTTCTGCAGGACAAATGCAAATTCTGATGGAATATTTCTTCTGTGCTGGCTTGTTTCTTTAAGGTTTTGCTGGCTAGGCATAAAGTGGAACAATTAAATAAATAAATCACAACAACAACATATACCGAACCAAGAAATATTATGGTTGCTTGTGCAACCATACATTGACCCAGAGGTGTCCATCCATGCTTGTCTTTACATTTTCGAATTTAAAATTTTAAGGGAAAAAAAAAACTATATGCATACTATATCATAGGGCTGCACAATTAATCAGATTTTAATTTTGATCACAGTTTTGACTCCCCACAATTAAATGAACACGACTGGGCGATACTGGAAACGTGCACTCGGCCAATAGAAGGCAAAGCAAAAGCAAATCAAGTGCTCCCTAAATTACCACCTGCGCACATGCCTCCATGTGCCAATCACAGCTGTTCACTGCACTGAAGTATCCTGGACTAGTCCGGATGAGTAACACTACGTTAAAAGACAGATGCACAGCAAACATCAAGCAACCATAAGTTAAAATTTTCACATTAACCGCAGTCATTTTATCCATGTTTATATCAAATATTATGTTGTGAGGCTTACAGAATCAGATGCGAGTCTTATTACTTCCTTTTATTTTTGTGCATGTTTCAATGGTTTATGTCAGATAACTTTCACATATTAAATAATTGTGTTGCTTCACTTAGTAAAACTTATCAGTACTTAAGAGTGAAGGGCTTTATCTGGCAGACATGAACCACAATACTTTCCATGGGTAAAAATATATTTTTTTTCTACTGCTGAAATGTGTCTGTGTCCTCTCTTCTTTGGTCTTTTTAAGCAGGACTAAAGGAGTATGTAGTAATTGTATTACAACATTTAATATTAATATGGTATAAAAATTAATATTTATTAACCAGGCTTTCATACAGATCTTCCAAGTGACATTTCCCCTCTACCTATAAGCAGATTGAAGGGACATAAGTGTTTAATAATTTGTGACAGTCTGGCTTCATTTTACTTTGACAATTGGAAATTTGGGATATGTATTAGACAACAGAGGAAACGAGCCAAAGCACTTTGTATTCAAACACTTTTTAAGCTTAGCAACCAATCGAGCACTCAGCTGAAAGCAACTCATTCATGACAAAATGTACAATAGAGGGAAGAAAGTGCTTCTTCAATAGATACAGAACAAAATCGGTTTAATACACTGATAGCCTAAGAATCGTTTATTTTCATACATTATATTTTATTTTACATAATTGCTTTATTTTTTTGGAAATATATGCTATTATTATGAGCTTATTTCACAATTATACACTAGGTGCTAATGCTTGTTAAGTCTAGGTTACTTGATAAAAGCAACTTCATCTATATTCCTCCAGAGGAATGGTTTATTTGAAGAGTTTCAATCAAGTTTCAGAATTCATCACAGAACTTTTGAATCTCTGGCTCCGTTCAGTCTGTCTGCTCCCGCTCTGCCTGTCTCAATCTGGTCATGCTGATAGCCGCGGGCGGCAGGTATTCTTGTATAACAATAAGCCAATTTTAAATAACTTCAATCAAAATGTACTGCATGCACTTTCCCCACCTGTAACTTCTTCCACGTTTGCAGCACTTGCAGTGAGGCGCATCCTGGTCCTCGCGTTTCGTCCAGGCCACACGCTCAGAAACGGTTCCAAGGCGGTTCCAAAAACTCTTAAAATGTCATCTTTCCACTCCTGTCAATCCGCAAGCTCTGGCTCGTCGCCCCGATCCTGTGTTTGCGAATCATTTAATAACCGGACTGTCCCACGGTTTTCTTGTTGGTGTTGTTTCTTATTTTAAAAAGGTCATTTGTGTGCAAATACCTACAGTCGGCAATTAGAGAACCAGATCTGGTATCTCAGCGCCTGCGAAAAGAGTCCGAAAAACGTTATCTCATAGGTCCTTTCAAATGTTGTCCCTTCCAGCTGTTCCACATGAGCTCAACTGGTATTGCAACTTGCAAATACTCAGGAAAGAAAAGGTTAGTATTGAACTTATCTGCGCCACATTCAGGTACAGTTGGCAGCGTCAACAGCATCATTCCTGTCGAGACGCTTTTGCTCCATCACACTTCTGCTGATACTGCCATCAGGCTGTTTATTGGTCTTACCTGCATTACTGACCCATTCAAAATTGTCCCCATCTCAGTGGCATCTTTTCAGCATCAAGTGGGATTCTAAATTTTACTTGCAGTTTGATTGCAGTTTGATTAGCCACTTTCAACGTAGTGTCTAAAGTTCTCTGCTGGATTTTGTTTAATAATGTTAAGCTTCCGGTTGTCCTTCGTCTCTTGGATGATTTCCTTCTCGTTGATCTGCCGCTCGACAATTCCGGTCCATCTCTCTCCAAATTAAAATCTTTGTTCCATCACCTCCTGTCTTGTAAGAAAACTCTTAGACCTGCAACAAGTTTTTAGGCATATCTCTCGATAGCTGCGAGATTAAAGCATCGCTCTGCATCTGTGAAGTCACTCAGTCATTTCTTTGTGGCTGCTTTTATCTCTACACGCCAGCTGCTTTCTCTGGTTGGTCACCTAAATTTCACTGTGCACATAATTCCTCAAACTTGCGCTTTTATCTTTCTCTTACTTGATCTAGCTTTCTCTGTGCCAAACCTGCATGATTCAGTCTCATTAGACGAGAGTCATCGCTCAGATTTACACTTCTGGTCCTCACTGCTGGATAACTGGAACGGAGTATCTTTTGTCTATGATGACATTTTTTGTCTTTTGTCTCCAATTCTTCACAGATTCAGCTCCATCTATAGGTTTTGGGGGGTATTATCAGGGCGTCTGGTTTGCTGGCAGCTAGCCATCTGAGCTTTCAGTTTTGCCTCAATCTTCTGCCCTTTCTGAAATCCATCCAGTCGTTGTGGCATGCTACCTTTGGGGTCAGAATTGGCAGTGCGAATGCATCTTTGTGTTATCTGACAGTGAAGCCGCTGTCAGCATCATTAATAAAGGCCACTTTTCTTCATAAGATGCCTCTCTTGGCTCTCTGTCTCTCTGCCGTTTCAACTTTCAGGCTTTCAAGACCCTGTGCCCAGATGCCAGTCCAACCCTTCCGTCAGTCCTCCCTTTTAAGCTCTAGTCCTATCATAACTGATTCTCCCTTATCCATTCTGCTTCATTCCATATAAGAAAAGGTTTACACTGCATCAACTCTTAATTCCTATGATTTTGCATGGAGAACTTTTGCCTCTTTCTGTCTCTGTTATCATGCCACTTCATCCCATCCTTAATGCTACTGTCTGCGCATTTATTTGTCACAACTTCAGCAGCACCTGCCAACTTTAGCATCCTGTCTTCAACAACTGGTTACCATGGGTCATCTTCAGCCTTCTCATCATATACAGTATCAGACCTGCTGCTGATGTCATTGTCTTGGGAAAAATCCCCCAAGGCCTAAAGTCCTGGTAATTTGGCATATAGCTGTAGGTGGCATGAAGCCTTTTCCATCTCGTTCTCATTCCTGCTCGAGTTTTATTCAGCCTCTCTGTTCTCTCTCTGCTCTCTCGGCCTCCATTGGCCTCGAGCCTTGTCGCAGGCTATCTGTCCTCCATCTCTGGGCCTCCAACGGCCACTCAGCCTCATCGCAGGCTCTCGCTCCAGCCATCTTTAGTTAACTCTCCGCCTTATCATAGACCTTCTACTCTTGTGGCCTCCAACAGCTCTTGAGCCTTAACGCAGGCTCTCACTCTTCTCCTTCCTGTCCTGTGTCAACTCTCTGCTTTATTGCAGGCTCTCTGCTCTCTCCTGGCCTCCAACAGCCATTGAGCCTTAATGCAAGCTCTGTCTTTTCTCTCTCTGGCCCTCTGCAAACTCTGATCACCACAAACTCATTGCTCTCTCCTGACCTCTGTCGGCTTTAATGCAGGCTTTCTCTCTTATTTGCCCACTCTCAGCCTTATTTCAGTCTCTCTGGTCTCTCTTCTGCCTTCATTGGCCTTGAGCCTTAATGCAGGCTCTCTGCTCTCTCTCCTCATCTTGTCCCTCGAGCCTTAATGCAGGCTCAGTCTATACTCTGCTTCGCTCTTCCTCTTTGCTATCCGGTCCCTTCCCTCAGTTTCCACTTCTCTACCTATGCATGTCTTTTCTGGTCATACCTGATCCTGTACCATGGCATTGCTGCCACTAACGTTCATGTGTTTTATGGAGTGGAACTTCTTTGCCAAAGTAACACTGTTTTTCTTTTTCTCTCTCTCTTTGGCGGTCCTGCCCTTATTCCTATCACCGCTGGGATTCCGTTCCGCTACAATGGGTCATCGAATTGCCAAATAGCAAAATGAATTCCATATCAATAAATCATGTTTAATTCCTCTTAATGATCTCTCCATATTGAACTTAAGTTAAACACACACTACATGCAGTAATAGCACACAATTTGTCACACGCTATGCTCATGGCATGTTGGCATGCTGTGACGGGGGAGTGAACTAAAGGTTTCCAGCCACATCAGTGGTTGGTGTTTTTGGAGCTCCCAGGAGGGCCTTGCAGTGTCACAGTATCAGCTCTCCTTTTCATGCTTGGCACGACCAGGACATACCCCAGCTGTCTCCAGTATTCTGAAATTTCAGACACCCCCTTGGCACTGTGTGACGCTTTAATCTGGGACCCATGGCAAACATTAACTGAATAAACAGTTCAATTTATTAACACTGCATAGGTGGAATTGGGTGTTTATGACTGAGGTTCCTGGGATCACAAAACATTTGTATTTTTAACTATCTGAAGTCGATGAACGCGCCATCCAAATGACATCACCGATTTCAGATGTCATAGCTGCAGGATGCTGCCATGCAGAGTCTCTGTTTTAAGTTGTTTCGAAAGTATGGCCTTCAAATTATATACCAGCTTTTAAACTGTGTTGATAGGCCAGTTAAAACCAGACTTGTGATAAATAATTTACACCGTGGTGAAAAATGCAACACATCAACCTATCAAAAAATTGCATGACAATGCTTGGTAGTGAATGTTGTAGGAGTGGCAGCAGAGAAAGAGAGACAGCGGTATCAATAGCAAGTTTTGAAATTTGAGAGATTTGTGACATTTAGCGTGTTTGGAGTCTACAGTTAGTGCGTACTGTAGTGTGTTTAGTGTGTTGTGGAATCATGGAAAAGTCAAATGCCAGAAATCCACCAAAGGCTGACTCAAATGTAAACGCTGTCTCCAGGTGTACAACAGGAGTGGCATACACACCTGGACAGTTTTTTTTGAGTGGCACAAATAATTTGTGTCGCATCTTATTGTGACACCTGATTGTTCTGTAAATACAAAAAAATGCCTGAGGTATTGTCCCGGACTTTGTAAATATTTGTATATAAGTTTGTTGATGCTAAATTTGTACATATGTTTTAGAAATTTACAATTTATATTTGTATTTTAAGTAATAAAAATTGTTCGGTAAATACTGGTCTTCACTGTAAAAAAATAACTTTTTTCTATTCTGATTTTTTTTGGGGGGGGATTTTTATACAGTTTGGCAAAATGAAAAATATTAAAAAATAACTACAGTCACATGTGAGGTTGTGCTGAAAAAAAATGATACCAAACAAGGCAAGGTAAACAGTTTTAAGGTGAAATATGAAGGTAAAATCAAGAGTAGTCAAAAATGGTCAATAACACAGGGTTAAAAAGAACTAATCAAAATAGAAATAAAAATGATTCAACATCATTAGGAAGTCACAAAAATTGGACTGAATAAAAACAAACAAAAAAATATGATATACCATCCTAGCTCTGGTGTCAGTACGATGAGGGTTAATGTGACACCTTTAGATTCGTTTTTTAACAATCCACCAAAACTTAATAAACTTAATAAATGAGATTTGCAATAAAAAAAAAAGACAAAAGATTAGCCATGTAACAAGGCTCACATCAAAGCACATAATTCATAAATTGGAAAGGAAATGGCATTCCATGAATTTTAAATAATTTCTTTTGGCCTCAAAAGTTCTAGTAAATTGTTGTTTTGTTTTGTTTTATTTTTTCTTTTTAAAAATCCCTTTATGAAGCTTGGATACATACTATTCATCACTGACAGAGAAAATCAAATTTAAATATTTTCACTTGGCCTCAAAAGTTCTGTCATCACTGACAGAAAAAATCAAGAAAAACTCGAGATTTATTTTCTCACTTTTTTCCCAACACAAAGACTTGACGTGTTTAGCCTTGTATTGATCTGTCAGTTTTAATTACTCATGAATTTCTTTACAAAAAAGCTTTAACCATTAAAGAGAAATAATAATCAGCCTTACCACAGATGTCACGGATGTATCATTAAGCAGAACAGCTTTAAAAACTCCTGATCTTCATTTAAAATGCTTCTTTTCTGTTGATCTTTGACATGTCTGTTGGATTGCATCCCGACAAGACTGCTCATAGAATTCTTACAATTAATTAATGCTGTGATATTCAACAGGACAAATTTAGCTTATTAGGTTACAAGGTTTTAAGGTGGCTGTGATCAAACTGATATTTCAAAGTCTATGCTGGATCAAGGTAATCATGTTAAACATCTTTAACACTGCGCAATAACATTAAAAAACCTTGCATATATTTTGCTGTGCAGATGTTGCACAGGTAGTTCACATCCACCAGGATGGCACATCAATACGTGCCATTGCCAGAAGGTTTGCTGTGTCTCCCAGCACAGTCTCAGAGCATGGAGGAGATTCCAGGAGACAGGCGGTTACTCTGGGAGAGCTGGACAGGGCCGTGGAAGGTCCTTAACCCATCAGCAGGACCGGTATCTGCTCCTTTGTGCGAGGAGGAACAGGATGAACACTGCAAGAGCTACAAAATGACCTCCAGCAGCCACTGGTGTGAATGCCTCTGACCAAACAATCTGGTCTGAGGGGCCTACATCCTCAAGTGCTCACCGCCTGGCACCGTGGAGCCTGATTGGCATTTGCTATAGAATACCAGAATTGGCAGGTCCAACATAACAAAACATTTCCCTGTATGATGTCCAACATTCCTGTCCTTCTTTATATCCACCACTCAACAATTTCTATTAAAAGAGCTTTAAGCTAGCTTTCATATTAAACACTACATTAAAGTGTAACAATCAAAGTGTAAAGTATTCTTCTTCCATTTGGTCAGTGTTAAATAAAATAATAAATTAGTTTAGTTTTATCAGTTAATTTAATGCATGATGAGATAGAAAGGAAATCGTGTTACATGACATTTGTCAAATGTTACTAAAAAAATAATCAGCATACAGTGTGGATTACTTTAACCAGTCACCATATTGGTATGCATTTAAATGCAATCAATGAGTTTTTTTTACAATAAAATGTGTGCTCATAAAACCACTTTGTTCTCAGTAATTAACAACTGCTAACATGCGTGTCATCTTTTTCTGTTTCTTCGCTCTTTCATTTTTCGTGGACACCCACCTCCTACTCGTGGCAGCTCTGCCAGAATGGCATTTTAATCCTTATTTCCACCGTCTAGCCCTTCTATCTCTCTCTCACTTGTTCCAATAAAGTCCTACATGCATTCTAGCTAGAATAACTTATCTTGTTGAGGATTCAGCGCCCAGGGTCAATTTCCCTCCAAATGAGAGCATTATCTGCAACAAGCTGTCCCCTGATGTAAGCCAGTGCCCCTGCCGGCTTCATTTGTTTCAGGCAGACAAACAGAAGGCTAAAAACTCTCTCTGTATTTTGTTGTGACTGCCTGATTGCTCTGTCAGACTCTGTGTTTCTTTATTTGGTCTGAGGGATGATAAGGAATAACCCGCAAACTGGAACAAGATGTCTATACTCACATTTACGAGACAGAGAGAGCTTAGAGTGAAGTGAGAAGTATCAGGGTCAGTAAAAAGGAAGGAATGGGTCGAGCAAGGAGTAGAGGAATGTTAGGAAGCAGTGGCGCAAAAAGTGGGTATGCACTATATGCAATGCATTGGGGCGCCGCACAAGGGGGGTGCCAAAGCGATGCGGAAAAATTATTTCTGTAGTCGGCATTTTCTGTATTTAACAGATGTGCATATATGATATGATCAATAACAGAGGCACGGCACTGATTAGACGTGGCGGAATGTTCATTTAAACAGTGACTAAATGGTAGAATGTTCGTGTCCATCATGGCAGAATAAAAAAAAAAACTTTTCAAAGTGGTTTAAAGACAGTCAGTTTTGTCAGTGTATCAAGAGGAGGCTTTTAAATACTCAGGTTAGCTTAAGTTAGTAGGACTAAAAGAACAGCTCACTGTTCTGCTACTGTGTGCTGTAGTTCCAATATAACAGATCATAAGAAAAATAAGGGAACTTGTAATAATTTGTTTAACTAGATGGTGGCTCATAAAACAGATAAAAATGTGTTCGCATACACCTCAGAAAGTATACAGCTGCGCCCCTGTTAGGAAGTTACTAGAAACAGGACTTTTGATGTATAAAGTTATATAAAATAACACTAAAAGAAGTTGTAATAAAGGCTTATTTTTTTAAGCTTATGAAACTTCTTTTAGGCTTTTTTTCTTTTAAGCTTCTTTTAAACAGTAGGATTTCTTAAAGCATACAACTGACTTTCAGTTGGCCTCACTGTTTCCAGTCTTCCAAAGTCCTTTGGACATATTGCAGTCCAAAGGTCTGCAAAAACATATTCCTCTTGCTGTTGGCTTCTCTAGTTCTGATAAAAATAGGCCATACTGTCCTAAGACATACTGTACCATCTTAAGATGCCCAACAGTGATTAAAAACAGATCTCCTATGTTGTTTGTAAAGTTTTACAAACCTGTAACATTTCAAGTTAAAGTGATTACACGTCCTAAATAGTAAATGCCAAAAATATTATAAACCTATTACATAGACTTCTTGATTTTTGGTATCTTTTACATTTCTTGTATCTACAGTAAGCCCAACTTTGTCACATGTAAAACTGGCATTTTATAAGACAGGGAGAAAATATTCAGAGCTTTCTGCAGCTTTAAGATTTTCATGCTTCTTGTTTTCAAATAAAAAACGTGACCTTCTGACAGCACAAATAGTGAGACTTGCAGTTTTGGTCCGAGCTTCAGCCTGTTAGACAATGTTTATGCTCTTCATAGTTTTCTATCTTTGTCTCTTCTTGCAGTGTGATTTTTTTTTGTATCATCACATGAAAATGTTTTTGTGTGACATACAGCCATGTGAAAAAGTTTTTACAGGATTCTATGCAGTCCTGTGAATAGCTAAGTACACCCTTACTTCTTAACACAGTCTTCCCAGGAGTGGACGTCCCAGCAAGTTTACCCCAAGGTCAGACCATGGAATGCTCAGAGAAAGGCTGCATCTCAGGCTGTGCAAGCCTCAGTTAGCATGTTGAATGTTATATATTTATGTGTTCTGAACATATGATACATATAGTCCAGTGTAATGGTTCGAGGCTAACAGTAAGAGTCCATTACTATTCAGGATTTCTTTAGTTAGGATTGCAGTATAGGTCTAATAACCTTGTTCAATTCACATAATTACTTCAAACAGGTACTACGGTACACAGTAAGGGATACAAACCACACACAGCCTGCGTTAACTCCTTGCCACACAAAAAGACTGCTCTCTGTTTATACAATGATTTAATCAGTTGCACAGGCACATATAATAAAACATGGTGAGGAAAAGGTGGGGAGGCTAAATACAAAAAAGACGAGAAACCCAGAATGAAATGGTGAAAAAGACAAAAGTAAAATAAGTGTCTCTTAATATTTCTTAGCCCAGGTTTGTGTAAATGGGCCACTTGAATCCAAATTTTAACATCAATAAATAACTTGAACAATTATTTTGAGATGTAAACACTGGTAATTAGTGGTTCCATATCTCATCTTGACAAGAAGCGATGCAGACATCGCTACTTGTCAAGATGGCGCAAGCATTAGAATAAATGCTTCTCAGTTATAGATCAATAACTTACACCTGAATCCCACTGCCCATGGCAGATGCACAGCTGATCACCCCCACTTAAGAAAATGCTGGAAATTATTTGATACCAGCAAATATATGGCAATTTGGTTTTAAGATAGGTTGACTAAACATGGGTGAAGAAATTGCTTTGGCTCTATTGGACGACTCTCTGCACAGGTGCACAAAAGAATAGATCCCTGTGAAAATTTCTGATAAATGCTTGAAATATACTGCCAAATATTTCTCATAGGCAAATTTGATTCAAATTAATGATTTGTTTTTTTTTAGAAGTATAATTGCAGTCAAATTAAGGTTACAGTTTTATCTGCACAGTTTTTGAAAGCAAAGACGATGCAGCATGATAAATGGAGAACGCAGAGTTGGGACGGAAATGGCAGTGCGAAAACAAACAAACAAAAAACACTTTACAGATTTGACCAACTGGGACCCTTCAGGCCAGCTGGGGCCCTCCCACAGTCCAACGACATGCATTTTAGGTTAATGTGTGATTCTAAATTGGCCGTAGGTTTGAATCTGAGCATGAAATAACTTTTGATTGTTGCCAAAATTCAGTAATGAGGACATTTTTTTCTCTGTTTAAGCACATAACAAACACAAGTGGCCTGAATCTGCTTTATACTGCGGTTGGTATTGACTGGTTTAGTACAGGAGGCTCAGTCATCGTTGTCTTTTGCTGATAGCCATAAGTACTTAGTCTGCTGTCTGGAGCTTACAAGTTGGTCCATGAAGGTTGTCCCTAACATTTTGAGATAAGGGATATGTTGAGTTTACCCAAGAGCTGAGGGCTTATTTTCTGCACTGGTGTCATTTTTTAAAGTGGAAAGTTTTGTGTGGCTTGATTGTTATAGAGCAGTTTAGAAGTTCAGTTTTCCTCAAAGTTTTGTACCTCACTGATAAAAAGCTAACACCTGCCGCTAAAGAGGCAGCTTTGGCAGATCACAGTGTTTCAATGTGCAACTCTAACTGGGGATGATACACACAATATTAGCTCAAGGAAGAATACCCATGTGTGTAAATGATGCTTATTTTGGTCAGTATTTTTATTCCAAACTGCGACTCATTAGAGACTTCAAACATTCATTTAACTTAAAAAAGATATCCTGTATAATAGCTAACAATTTATTTATTTAAATGATGAAACAAAAAAAGAGAGCTATAAAAATATAGGAGGACTGATGAAAGGACTATTAAAATGTCAAAGACAGAAAAGCTGTCATACTTGGTGGAAAAGGTGGAGAACAGACAAGACAACAAAGAATGAAAAAAGGCAAAAAAGATAAATGGACAAAAAAGACAAGCAAGAAAAAAAAACATGGAGTTGTAAGAGGAGAATATAGCGGGTACTGGGCAAAGCTGATCCATGAGATAAGATGAGCCATACTGACAAAAAGATATTCACTGGTGACAAAAATGCTGGACCCTCGACTGGTTTAATTTCAAATTTGATTTACAGCCTTTCCTTCTGAAGTGCTCAGCAGCCACAGCAGAACCTGACCAGGTAAATGTTTTTCTCATACTGTACTGAAGCTTAATACTTCTTCAGGTAGTATCATCAGGTGGTATTTAGAGAGTAATTAAAATCTCTGCCACCTAAAATTAGGCTCATAAGGAACGGTTCTCAGCCATTGTTGGTGGGGTAACTTGAGCCATGGGTCAATTTACGCCATTGTTCAGATGGGTCATCCTCTTATGATTTATTACCTTGAACAAGCTGGTTTGGACGGCTTGATATCCAGACATGGGCTGAGTTTGGGTCAGAATGCGCTGTTACTTATAGAAGATTATGTGACAGTGTTGGGTAGAAATATCATAAATGGGGAAAAACAATCACACGAAAACAAAAAGGCTCAACTTGACCCAGTCTCCTCCGTTATGGAACCTTAAAAAATGGAAGGAAAAATAAATGGAAGCAGAGACTGAGATAGGGGACTCTTGTGGTAGGGAAGAGACAAGAAGTGAGGAAGGAAAAGGGTAATAAATTGATGAGGCAGCAAAAAAAGGAGGGCACGGAGGGATGGGGAACTGGATGGATGTAGTGTAAAACAGGTGAAGAAGCAGAAAAGAGGAGAGGAAGGATGAGAGAGAGATTGAGTGAAACAGGCTGGATGGGGGACGGAACAGAAAGAGAAAGTGACATGGAAAAAAGATTTGAAAAAAAAATGGTATAAATTAGATGAAAGAGCAAATGGGTGAAGATGGACAGAAAACAATAAGCAAGTGAAGGAAAAGGCAGCAGGAAGGGCGGATGAGAGAATGAGGGATGTGCTGTGGAAAGATAATAAAGGAGCAGTTCAGACATAAAAGAGTCCAAATCATTTGAAAGAGTTAAAGTATGACGGAAGAAGAGTCACTGAACAAGAATAAGGGAAGCATGGAGATGAGAAAGAAGGAGAGACTGATGGTGTGTGAGAGAGGAAAAGAGAGAGGGAGAGTAAGGTATATTGCAGGACTAAGTGGCCAGAGCACAGTCTGCCAAATATAAAATCAATAGACACTATCTCAGTCCGACCTCCTACTGCTGAATCCATCAAAAAAATTTAACGATTCCTTAGTAAAAGATGCTGCATGGCAACACCGGAGAACCTGAGAGATTGTGTGTGCAGATTGTGCAGATCTTGTACAGCGTAAGTACGGGTGCTGCAGACAGTACATGTGTTTGTGTATACAAAAAAAAACAGAGGGGATTTGTCCATGTCCACGACAGCTTTCTATCTGTGTATCTGGGTGTGTCAGCATCCAGGACAATGTTAGTGTGCATGTCTGTGTGTTATACCTCAGTGTGTGTGTGTGTGTGCACGTCTGTTCGAGTGTGCGTGCATGTGTGTGCACGTCTGTTTGAGTGTGCGTGCATGCATGCGTGCGTGTGTGTGTGTGTGTGTGTGTACAGTATGTGTGTGTGTGCGTGTGTGTGTGTGTGTGCGCGCGCGCGCATATGTGTGTGTTTGAGTGTGTGTAAGCTGACAAGCAGTTTATGCCAGCAGTAATTTCCAGGTACATAAGCTAAACTGTTGCCACTGTTTTATAGACTTGCAATTGTGTTGATGTTGTCAAGGTCTCTCAGTTCACCTGACACACACACATGCAAGCACACACGCACACACACACACACGCATGACCAGAATGAGACTGGGGGAGCTAACTAAATGATTCACTGCTTTGCTGTCACAGGCAGACACACTCAAAATCACACACACACACACATACAGGGACACACATACTTTGCTGACAAGTTGACTAACGGGCTATGAGACTGGTAAACTAACACACAGCTTTTAGCTGCTGCCCAATATTGTTAGGGGTGAAAATGCAGACGAGGAGATGGGAGGCGTAAGGAGACATGAAAGAGAGAAAAAAAACAGAGAGGTGCTTGTGAATTAGGGATGAAACTCGGGAAAAAGAAAGAAGGAAAATAGGAGGGAGGACAAGGAAAAAGGCAGATTGAAGAGGGTGACAGAGGAATGGTACATGGTTGGGGTGAATTAGACAGCTGGATAGAGGGACAGGGTGAGTGAGGGGGGAAGAGGATGACTGATAGAAAGAGAGACAGAGAGAGGAGTGTAAATTTGCATAGGGTTGAAATTGAAGTAGCTTTGAAAGGCAATTCAGCTAAATCAATTTGAAGTCCTCTATTGAAGGACTAGGGGGATATCTAAATAACTCAGCCAATCTTAGAGGTCCATACACACACATAAATGCACATACACACACACACACACACACACACACACATACCCTCACATGGATGCATGGGAATACACAAACATTACTCTAGATTTGTAATATAAATTAACACACTTTCACACACATATGCACGTAAGACCCTCGACACGAGCAGTGAGCACACGATTTGCTATAGCTAGTGGAATACATGCATGCTCATATTCTCAGGTTTTATGCAGTTATCACAGGCGTGTGTTTGGCCATTATTGTTTGATGATCAAGAGTTTCTGATTCGCTGATGTGTTATTGAAAACAAACCTACAGTGCATTTAATTTCACTACTCTCACATCACAAACGTGTATACCAGATTTCACATTCATTTTAATATGAGCAGCATCATTTGATTGTCAGTCAGTCCCCTGGGAGAATAAATCATCCAATTAACACTGAGCTAATGGGCGGGATTTTAATTAGAGCTGTCAACATTTCCCCTCTCCCTCTCTGTGTTATTTCAACAGCTATTCATCTTTTATTTTGTCAATACTTATTTTGTTCTGCTGATTACTGTTCCACAGGGGCTGTTCTCCCCTCTTCCTAACGCACAGACAGAAACAAACACAAAGAAACACTCACATGCACGCACAACAACTACAGTTTTGACTGCACATATGCACACAGATCCAGTGCTCATCATCAAAGTGGTGCTTTGTCGGATTATTACTGGGAAAAGAATGACCTTGGGGAATAGTGAATACAATGGTTGTATTTGTAATCAGTGGAAATTCATGTCACCACATCATATTGTATTCACTGCAAGCTATTCCAGCACAAATTAACAGGGGCTACTTAAATAGGTAATCTCTGATCATTGCCTGTTTCTCTTTGCAGTGTGTAAGCTGGTGCATGCAGTATTTTTGCATAATGAAGCAATTTTTTCAAGTGGTTTCAAACATTTATTTCTATTGCTTATGCAATTATTATTAGTACAGATTAAATGCAAATGAATTGTGTTGCACCGGCCAGTTAGTGAAGCCAGTGCCTTCTGAATTTATTGCCTGAAACATTTGCAAACAAAAATCTCCTGAACAATTGTATTGTGCACACCAAAAATATTTTGTATTATTTATGTGTATGAACCTAAATTAATTATTGCAAGAGACAACATGTGCAGTTTTCACCACTGCTAATTTTATTTATTCTTTTAGCTACTAGCACAAAATCTCAGTGTGTTGCTGTGTAAATAAGAACCAACGCAAATTTAACTGGTTCCAGGTGAGCTGCTGATGTTGTTGTGAGGAAGCTGGTGGATGAATAATGATATCATAATCAGGAGGTGGAAGTGGCTCCTAATTGAGGTGATGAAGGATAAGTGAGAGGAGTGAACCTTTTAGAACTACATGACTGGATTTAGTGAACAAGAAAGGAGCTGCTGTTTAGATGTTAAAACAATAAGGAAGACAATAGAGGTTAACAGAAAAATATGTGAATCAGTAGAAGCCACAAAGCGTACATCAAAGAAGGAACCAAAAGTAGTCTTAATATTTCTGAAGCATACATAAAAATGAATGTACCATTGCAGCATACCTGTGTGTTACAGTTCTTTTTTCTCATACCTCTGAGGAGCATACAGATGTGCTCAGTGACTGCAGATTGACCGACTTCCTGGTTCTCTACTGAGTGATGTTCTGCTACTACGTACAGTGATGGCTGCCCCACCAGAAACTAGTGATGCAGTAAGTATTCAGTTATTTTAAACATAATAGAAGAAGAATGAGCAATTATTAATTCAATATTTGGGAAATTCTTTTGTTACAGCAGCTAAAATGCTGCTACTATTAATACTAATACTATTAATAATTATTATTATAACAAGTACAATGCAATGTTTCTAAATCAACAAAGCAAAACAAAATTCCATAAAATGAATAAAATAAAGTCAAGAACAGACGACTCTCTGCCAGACAGATGTGTTGTATTATAAAGAGTCATTGCATGTGGGATGAAGGATTTCCTGTATCTGTCACTGTGGCAGCAGAGCTGAATTAGTCTTTTAGAGAAAGTGCTTTATTTTGACACTCTCATTTAACTTCTGGGAAATACACAGCATGTGATCAAGATACTGGCCAAACCTTCGTGTGTTTATGCACCATTTCTTTGGTAGTGTTGTGGGGTTGAAGTAGCTTTTATATATTATTTTCTTGTTTACACACCTAAAACAAACTTTCCTCTCAAAAAGACTGATGAGCTTAAGTAGCAGTCAGCATAACTTTTTGTGTCAGCGGACTGCTAGTTCACTGCACTGTGGACCACATTGTTCCTAAAACTTAGACATAAAGAAACCATTAAACGACTCCAACAACATTTTGGTAACGATACCTTATCACACACGCACAATGTTTCACGGTCACTGCAGGCTTAGGCTGCCCATACTTCCCCATCCTAATTTGGCCCTTGAGGCAAAGGGGAGCATTACTCTTGTTGATTAATTATTTTTAAATTGACAGTTTAAGGTGCAATTAATTAATTAATTTTCCATTAAAGTGGTAAATCATTCACAAGGAGCATAACTGATATCCAACAGTAGGAGATAAGCAGCAGATGAGCTATAAGTTAGTGTCATGGTCCCCGCTCTCTCCGGCCTGGCTTCCTCCCGTGTTGTTGTTTTGTTGGTTTGTGTATGGGTGTGCCATTTCCTGGGTAGGTTTTGTGATTATTCCTCCCCTTGGCCAGCTGTTTCCGGCAGCAATCTGCACACAGGATGGTAATCTCTAATTACTCACCTGCCCTTCCCGAACGCTCTCCTGACGAGTATTTAAGCTGTGGGAAATCCTCAGTCCTCGTCGGATCGTTGCCCCCGCAAGGTAGCATAATTATGCTCCGTGTTTTCTTGTTGACCAGCCTTCTTTGTGATGTGTGGATTAACAGTCGTTTGCGTGCAGAGCCGAGCCCGTTTCTGACCACTGGTGGCCAAGGTTTTGGAAGCGAGAGTGAGAGCGTCGTCTGGCTGAGGGATCACTGGACGCGATGTGTTGCCACGTGCTTCCTCACAGGGGGTCGTTTTGACTGTTGGGTTTTCTCTGTAATTATTGTAGGTCTTTACCTTACAATATAAAGCGCCTTGAGGCGACTGCTGTGATTTGGCGCTATATAAATAAAATTGAATTGAACTGAATTGACATCACCCTGTGATTTTGTGAAGAATTTTAGCTTTTTAGACACCACCATTTTAGTCTTTTGGATCCATAAGTGCATAAGTGACCATATCTGTACAAGTTCTAGTTTAAAACACAAAGATCCCAGCTGGACAAGAACCACTGCCACCTCTTCAGTCTCCTAAGTTTGGCTTTGTGTCTAAAATAAGATTATCTCTCAATGACCTCTCTGATGCTGAAGTTTGGAGGGAGGATGGGAACATGGTGAGTTTTTGTAGGTTCTATATGTGAATTGCTAAGTTTTTATACATAGCAGTGCTTTTCTCAGTTTGCATCACAGGAACTGTTAAGACAGCAACAGCACCGAAAACAATCAGTGCACTGGTAACAAAACAGAGTTACAGGACATTACTCCTCCTCTCCCAGCCTTTAAGTTATCATTAGTCCAACAAACACAGCCTTAATAATATATCAACAGTTTGACACTGACTAAAAATGGTCTGTGTTTGTGTAAATGGATCTTTGTTTTGTTGTGAAGTAATTTGACAATACCTTGGTCCCAAGTTTGGCTCTCTTTCTCTGCTCAAACACACTTGCATGCGCACACATGCACACCCACTGGCCTCTCTGTTAAAGGGGAAATGTACTACCAGCTTTTAAATTAGTCATGCACCACTGCAGGCATAATACACACAAACACACTGGGACAAGTGGCACATACATTGGAATAGACAGTATGACACAAGCACCCACACATGTACACAAGGAACACACTGTAGTGAATAACAATAGAGAAAGAGATAAAGCCTTTCTCTGAAAAAAGATCGCCTCTACACAGAAAAAAAGACACACACACACTATATAATATATAAAGCTATAAATAACTGTTAAAACAATTTCATGGACTTTTAAGTGTGCGTATGTGGTTGTGGCCTTTATTTATCACATTGTGGTAAATAACAACCACAACCCTTATTTACCCCTATTTGCTCTTAACACATTATGGCACACAAGTACCTACCTATGGGGACAATGCAATTTGAAACTTTTATTCCTTTAATATGAACATGAAAAACAGTGACATCATATATTTGAAGGAAAGTAAAGAACTCAATACACTGTCCCTTTTAATGCCATACCTGCTTGACAGTGGATTATCCATTCATCCACCCATTATTTTAGGTTCATCTGCAGTCAAGTCACAGTGGCAGCTAAGCAGGGTATTCCTGAACTCCTTCTCCCCACCCACACTTTCCAGTTCTTCCTGGAGGATTCCAAGGCATTTCCAAGCCAGATGAGATATATAATCTCTCCAGAGGGATCTGGGTGTTGCTTTGCATGTTCCCCCAGCTGGGCATGCCTCCAAAGGGAAGCACTCAGGAGGCATCCCAGCTAGATGCCTAAACCACCTAAACTCACTCCTTTAGATACAGAGGAGAAGAGGATTCAATTCTATTCAATTTTATTTATATAGCCCCAAATCATAACAAACAGGTGCTTTATATTGTAGGTAAAGACCATACAGTAATTACAGAGGAAACCCAACAGTCAAATGAGCAAGCACTTGGCAACAGTGGGAAGGAAAAACTCCCTTTCAGCAGGAAGAAACCTCCAGCAGAACCAGGCTCAGGGAGGGGCAGTCATCTGCTGCAACCGGTTGGGGCTGAGGGGAGAGAGAGGACAAAAGACACACTGTGGAAGAGAACCAGAGATTAATAATAACTAATGATTAAATGCAAAATGGGGTATAAACAGAGTGAAAAGAGGTGAATGAAAAGAAATACTCAGTGCATCACGGGCAGTGACGTCAGTAACGCGTTACTCTAATCTGACTACTTTTTTTTTGGTAACGAGTAATCTAACGCGTTACTATTTGCAGTCCAGTAATCAGATTAAAGTTACTAATCCGAATCACTGTGCGTTACTTTTTGTCATTTTCCTCAGTAAAAAAATATATTTTTGCTTTCTTCTTGCGTCTCGGGGAGTGACGTCTGTCCGATGCAACAATTAAGTCCCGTTTTCAGCATGAGGACAATAACAGCACAGCAACACAAACGTAAACAATGGAGGGAGGAGCGAGCCTTGCTCTTTCAACCTTGTCAAAGGCCTGTCTAAAGACCTTCATTAATGATATGCTCATACGTTTCATGAGAGTGTTTTCAGAAATTATTTATTTAGGAATACTGCTACTCAGGATGTTCTCCGAGGATCCAAACTTAAAACATTGTGATTGTCCCATAATTTAATGTTTAGCAACTGAATCTGATTTGTTTCTCATCAGATTCAGTTTTGCACAACCCCACCAGTCATGTCTCAACATTAAAGGACTCTTGACTCTGCAGGTCAAAATGATGCTTCTTGTCTTGATTCAACAGTTTGATTAGTCTGCCATAATGTAGCCTTGATTCTTCTTCCACAGCATCATCTACCTCGTTCAGATTTCTTCAACCCCTCATCTCAGTTCCAGATTTTTAAACCTTTTCCTCATGCAACCCTTATCTGAGATCTGCTATCTTGAACTCTCTTCAGAGAATTTGGATAGCAGTTGAAGATTGCTTCTTAAGTAGACCCAGCCATCTTATGAAGTGGTCCCTGACCTTCCTTTGCAAGGTTGCTAGATGTGCTTCAGGTGATGAAAACTTTCTGTATACAAGCATAAATTTTATTACTTAGTGTAAACCACATGTAAGCTGAGCATTAAATTATTAGTAAACGTGGAAAAATACTAAGGATGCGACTCATGATACACATGAGCGTGATACAGACAGATGAAAGAGCTCGGGAGATATGAAACAGAAAAAAAAGAGGAAGGATATCATAGATGCAGGAGGAGAGGTAGAGTGAATTATTTTGGCAAGCAGAGATCACAGACCTCACACACCCTCAGGACATTTACCTAATACACACACCGATACCGAGGCTTGAAGGAGGAGAAGGATTTTTAGGCATGTGCATACATCTATAAGTGTTCACTCAGAAGGTGATATGACAGTCACGGCCAGAGCCATGTGTGCGTAGTATTAGAAATGTTATAGAAATGCTGATAGTGATAAAGTGTGCCTGAGTGTAAAAGAATTGCAATAATTTATACCTGTTAATTTATGAGCCGTCTCATAGAGTTGGCATGAGGCTTCAGTTAATGCTCAGATACCTAAACGGTAAGATTGTTACCATTTTGGAGTCACATTCCAGTCAGTTACAACAACAAAAGAAAATCATTAAACAAAATTTTTACCATAACTAACCTGCAAAAACCTGCACAAGTGTAAAATTAATGAAAAAAAAAGCTCATTAAGACAAAACTGATACTGACAATAGTAATGAAAATATTATTAGATCCTCTCAGCAGACAGGGCACAGCCTGCGGTAGCGCAGGAAGATCAATTTAACCCCAAACTTCAACAGTTGACTTAAGAGAGACAGCGTGGCCTTTCCAGCTCCTTATTCCCCGTAAGGAGTTTATGGGGAATAAGGAGTTTTTCATTAAAGCAGAGCGGCATGAATCAAAGAAAAAGTCTCACTCATCTCCAACTGCCTGTTATACAGCACGCCAGCTGAGCAGATTTCTCTCTTTGGTAAATATTGTGCTCATTACCAGCTTATTGTCTGACATGTTCAGTCACTGTCTGGATATAAAAATATTTCTGTAAGCCCACATGCACACTCAGGGTGAGTAAAACCTGCTGTAAGGGAAATTCCAGAGGTAACATGGGCAGTCAGATGTTGCCTCTGCTGCCTCAAAATGACGATATACTGTACAGTACAACACCTCCCTGCAGTGTTGGTTATTTGTGTGGTGGAGTCCAATAAATGTCTATAATACTACACTTAGTGCACAGAGTGTGTACATACATTTACACATAAGACCACAGCCAAGTTTTTGGCTTGTTCCTGGAGCAGATGATTGATTGAAGAATACATGATAAGCCGACGTCCACTTACATTTTTATTTGGCAAAGATCCACAAGAACACGGGGGTACAAGACAGTTGTTCACTCTCTGATAGCTCCACACAAAACCCCTCCTCTTAGTTAAAATCTCACAACATACACATATTTACTGCACTACTGGCATGCAGGGCATTATGCAGTTAAGCAGTGTAAATTTCGGTGACTTTAACGTACAGCTTTCTTTCACATGTTGCACTGGAGTAAGATTTAAGACTTAATTTTTACAAAGTAAAATATAGTTTGGTAGATTGTGCTGTGTGCATTCAGACTTTCACATTAACTAATTATAAAACGCCGAAGGGTGAAAATATCCTTCAAAAAAGAGCATTTCATAGATTTTTTGAAGCGCAGTTCTTTTGTTGTAGTGAATGGGTTTCAGGTAAAGAGTGGTTGGAAGCGGTCATTCTGCACAAAGCAAAAATAAAAAAACATTTTTCTAAAGCTGACAAAGTTCAGCTTTTACAGTTTTTGCCATGATATGATCAAAATTAGGCAATTGAATCAAATTTCTCTACAGTAGCTGCAGAGAGAGTGTTGGTTGTAATTATTAGCTGGATGATAATGAGTCAGTGTTCTTGAATAGGCTGTGGGAGGGACCTACAGGTAGATCCTGTAAGTTTTACTTACAAGCAGTACAATTTCTCTCTCACACACACACACCTGCAGATTCAGTGTTCTGTAAAAATGATGGTGCTGTATCTTAGCTATGCAGGGTCTCACCACCATAAACTTAGCATTAGGTTAGAGCTTATCCTGATATGCTGACATATGTGTGAGTGGGTATGACAATAGATCGTTCAAAACAATATATTTATCCCTCCTGCCTCATATTATGATAAACTAATCTAACGTGTGTAACATTTTCTTTATATAGGGAGCAAATATGTCAATCATTGCTTTTGAAAAAGATCACAAGAAATGCGCAATAATTTTTTTTCCCCCTGAAACTCTGAAGCGATGATGTGGAGTTTGATTGAGAATTTGGCGTTTTTAAATTTCCCTTTCAGTCCCCACGTAGATACAGACACCTGGCTGTGGGTATTGGTTAATACCGAGTACCATCCAATAATAATTTATTAAGCTGTATTCCTCGTGGTGAGGCAGAGACTGGAAATAATTATTTTATCTGCAAGTAAAGTATTGTGCAGGGCTGGAGCCTGTCCCAGCTGTCATAAGCCAAAAGGCAGGGTACTGCGTGCCACAAACTGATGCCAAAGAACAAACAGAACTTGGTATTGTAGGAAGCAAGAAAGGCTAACCCTTTACTGGTAGATCTTTCAGTGGGATATCTGACCATTATCTGACATAGGTACAAGTTTGGTGCATCTGTAGCAGTTAAAATGAAAATTAGGCTTATCCAGACACGGCCTGGTATTTTTATCACCCCTGTCAGCATCTGTTAGATACTTTACTTCTTACAGTCCAGAGCCAATCTCTTCCTACAACACCGGCTCTGTGTCACGCGCGGGTTACCAACAAAATCATACACCTTAAGGTCAAAGGCTTGGTCAGTAACAACGACATTATTCCACCTCCGATTTTACCCTTTTTCACCATCAAGCGATGGACTCTGAGTTGAATCAGGGGTTGATGCGCCACGCTTTCTTCGTGTTACTTGGCTTCTAAGAATAAAGACTCTGACACTGTTCAAAGTTTGTCTTTATTATCTGGACTCCTTCTCCACCCCGCAGGAGCACATCACCAAAACCTACAATGCACTCTGTGCACATAAACGAAAGACAGCATCCAAACTCCCTGCCATAACATTGCTACACAGCACTGCACTCTTTTCTTTCTAATTATAAGAACAAACTGCTCCTCACTAAAACAGTTTAAACACGGGCACCATAATTTAACTTCTGGATGGTTTACGTGAGAAAATACAAGAAAATAAAATATATTTTCCTTTTAATCATACGTTCTGTGCTGGTATAACAAGACTTCATTGAACACCACTGAGAAAATGGCTTTCTATTTTCCTGCACCTCAGGGAGTTGGAAAACTCAGTTTCTGTAAGTTAAGGTACTTGCTCAAGGACACAAAGCAGAAGGATCATTTCCAGCACAGGGATTTATGGCAGAGCTGTACAGAGAAAAGTGCATTTTATGCCAGATTCCTTAACACAGCAAATATACTGTACACCTGCTCAGATACAGCCACCCGAACTGTAATGAAAACTTACCTACTGACTACCACTTTGATGTGCACCCGTTTTAATTTTGCAATCCACAATATGGAATCTCTGATAAGGTAAATCTATACTTTATCAAAATAGTAAAAATTATACTTACCACAATTTAGAGCTTTGACAAAGGGCAGCAAGCTCAACTCAGATATAACTTTTGACTTTGTGATTCCTTCAAATAGGGAAATAGCACCACTCTGTCACTGACAAAGCCAATGATGTTTATTACCCACATATTTGCCTTCCTAGGTATTTTTCAGCCCTCTTGTCGGGGTAATTACAGTTGGCCAAAAAAGAGCTGCAAGGGGCTTATTATATCCAGTATGGATATTGCATGTATACTTAAATAAAGAGCGTGCTACATGGAAAAAGTACACACGGAATATGTTTTCATTTTATGACTCACATAGGCTATAAGTTAGGTTTCAGTGATGAATGCACATAATGTTCAAGTCATATTACATGTCCTTAGAGAACAGACGGTACAGTTGATTTACAAATGTTCAGAAATGTGTAAACCACATGTAAAACACTCACACAGAGAAAATATATATAAAAAATAACCACTAATAATAGCAGAGCACCCCTCTGCCTGCTTTTCTCTCACATTCGTATAGACAACAATAAAGCCAATTTCAAATGAATTCAGTTGTTTTATTTATATACTGTAGCACCAAATCACCTCAAGGTGTTTTATATTGTGCGGTGAAGACCCTACAATAATACAGAGAAAACCACAGTCCGATATAGCAAAGTTACACACGAGTCAGTATTTACCTGTAACCAGGTGTCGCTACTGCTGACGTGAGTTTTATTTTACCAAATCTACATTTAGCAGTTTCAGATTTCCTCCTATGGCTCCTGCTCTGGCCCCTGGAAGACAGTTATGGTTGGTGGTGTTGCTAGCTTCACGTTTTTCAAAACAGAGTTGCCATCAATCAGAGGTTGTTCCTCAGCAGGAGTGGGGAAAAATGATTTTAAGTGTGAGCACCTCCTGAATATTAAGCAAGTTCCCCTCATGGTGCAAAGAACTCTGACACATAGCATGGATGCTATATCGGACAGGGAGAAGGGGAGTATGGAGGCCTGTTCGATGCAGCAGACTCTCTGAGGTGTACATAACCAGCTCTGATCAGTTTGGGCGATTTATGGCAGCATTATCCTGCTTAGGGAAGCTGCTGCCGTCAGTGTGTCTTGTTAAGAGGTGTTAGGCTTGCAGCAATGCTTAGGCGATTATTACATGTCAGAATAACAGCCACAAAAGATCCAAGGTGTCCCTGTTGAATATTTTATAGAAAAAGGATCACTGTTGTGCACTTCAACTCTAAGTGGTTTTGATTTTGTACCTGAGGGGTGCACAGTATGTAACAAAATAACAAAAAAAAGTAATAGATACATCACTGCACACACACACATAAAAACACACACACACATAAAAACAAACTCCAAATAAAAGTCTGTGTCACTGTTTATTACCAATTAACTGCTAAATGTTTTATAGACTACAAACTGAAGAAACCGAAATGACAGATATTTCACACAGTGGTGCAGGCTGCTTCTTCTGCACTTTCTTTGCTGATGATTTGTAATGCTCGCAACAGTGTTCTAGTCTGTTGTTTTTCTTTTTAATTCTGGTATTTTTCACTGACAAAACATTGTCCAGCTCCTTTCTGCGCTGCTTTTCTTCCATCGCTGCTTTTTACTACTTGCTTCTTGTTTTTTTTCTCAGGATTTCTCTTCGTCCTCTCCTCATCCTCTCTCGTCTGGACACAGGAGACTGATTTTGCCCCCTGACTATGATATGTGCCCCTTTTCTTTCTGTTGGACAGATTGTTCTGCAAATCAAATTTTTACAAATGTCTCCTCCTTCCTTTTTTTTAAGCATCGGCATTGCTGCTCAGTTGCTATTGCTAAGTCACGGCTATTTTCAATAGCTTGTTCAGTGACATTTGCATTAATGAGTTAACAGCAAAGCCACAGAAGGGTACTGGGTGCAAACTTCAATGGTTTTTATTATATGTAATTTGAAATCTGGTTTATTTACAGTGTTATCACGTTAGATGAACTGTGGTTCAAAAATGCCACATTTAAAAACAAATTCCAGGAATTTTCAACACAATTGTTCACTGTTGACAACCAAATAAAATGTTTACATTCACACAGCTGGAAGGCAATTCATTTAGTCTTTTTTTTTCCTTTTTGCAAATTTTGTCTTACTTGACATTTTAGTTGTTAAACAAATTCAGCGAGAACGGTTTGTGATGTAAACAACGTGCAAACAACTCTGGGATGGGTCACAAGTGGTCACACACAAGCACACGCACTGAGTTTATTAAGAGAAAGGTCAGTGGTTTCACAACAACAAGCTGCTTCAATTAGTTGCAAGCAGAAGAAAAACAAATTATCACCTAAATGCTAAAATCTACCAGCAGGGCAATTCATCCACTCCTGCAGGTACAAGTTTACACAAGAACGTCTGTAATTGCAGTTATGCCAGAGTGTAGTTAATAAATCAGTACAATGTTGTTCCCTAAAATTCAGACTGAATAAGAGAGAGAAAAAAAAAACAGTGTTTATCAGCCACAATGTTCTGTTTGGATCTCTTAAATTATTTTATACATGAACTCTGCAGTGTCTTGATAATCAGGAGACACTTTTTCTTAGCACAGAGCAGGAAATATTCTCTTATAGATGTGCTGACACCACTGGATTGGTTTAAGTGCTATTTTTTGTTCTGTGAAGCTGGCAGATTAAAGACTGTTAAAGTTTCAATCACACATTTGTTTTTTCAAGATTTCAAAAAGATATCCGGTATAGCAGTAAAGAAACTCTTTGGCTCCCTTGTCTGTGACCTCAGCAAACACTTTCAGGTCGCCAGCCTGTGACAGGGCCAACACAGAGAGACAGACAACCATTCACATTCACACCTATGGAAAATTTAGAATCAACAGTTAACCTAACCCCACTAAGTGCATGTCTTTGTGACTGTGGGAGGAAACCAGAGTACCCGAATAAAACCCATGCAGACACAGGGAGAACATGCAAACTCCACACAGAAAGGCCCGAGCCAAGGTGGATTCAAACCTGGGACCTTCTTGCTAAGAGGCAGCAGTGCTAACCACCACGCTACCGTGCTGCTGAAAAGGCATCCAGTCTACCTATAATCTAATCTGAGGTTATAACAAAAATGGAGAGTTCATGAAAAGGAAACGGCATGCTATGACGAAGAAGCGCTAAATGAGCTGTAAACAAGCACAGAGTGAACCTCCAGTTGGTGGTTCAGGTTAATCAAGCACCTATAATCAAATAACTCCAAAAAATCCTAACCTCAAAAACTTTTTAATTAACAATCCACATATAGCCACACACGCTGCTCCACACATACAGACGTACAAACAATGCTGGACTGCTCCTGCATCTAATGCTATTGTTGCTGTTGTTGCCATTATGATTATTATTATGCAGACACAGAGTGAATATGAAATTACTTTGTAGTGCAATACCTAACCAGCAGGACTGCATCACAGCTCCTGTGACCTGTCTGCAGAATACAAAAGAAATGCATTAATTATGTCCTGTCACTTCTCATTTCTATTTCAGTCTATGCACATGCTTTGCTCAGAAAAATGCCTGCAACTGTTGGTTTTTCCATTGTGTTGTTTTCACTGCATCTTTAAAATGATGCTCCAAACATTGTTATTGCCCAACTTTTGTATATGAAAAGTTTGATACTCATGTGGACTGTTTAGACTCAGGGTAGTTGTTGGAATAATGATACATAATATTTGTTGATGTCAGTCTGAAAGTAAAGTTAAGGTTATGTTTATTTGATAATGTAATTCAGCATATACACACCTCACCAGCAAGACCCCAGGTGCAGGGTCAAAGATGCCCCTGAGATAATCCAGCACATAACAGCAGAGAGCAAGATGCTAGCAGGCAGGACGCCATAACCAAGTGGCCAGCATAGTATACAGGAACATCTGTGCCGAGTATGGCC
>JAVDPK010002340.1:120901-135729 GCA_034780415.1 Cichlasoma orientale
GATTAAACAGAAAATCACGATAACTAAAATCCCAATACAAAACTACAAACAACCAGAAATCAAACAAAAAACAGAACTTCACAGAAGGAACTCAAAACACTGGGCCACCGGCCCAGGACCATGACAAACTTGGGCTCTGGATTTCATGGTATGGGAGTGCAAGTATCTTAGTAAATATACAGATCTTGGTTTGCAGGCTATACTAAATGGACGACATGAATAAAGATAAAAATCCATGTGCTGTAATTGATGGATTTATGTACCATTGCACCCTCTGTGCAACTATCTTCAGGTTAGCTGCTTAAAAAATAAAATGATTATGAAGTTGCTGCGACTTAAATTACATCATAAAAGATCATGATTGATGTGTCACTTTGATTAGATTTTCTTATTATAATTGGTGCAGTGTTTAATTGAACACTCTATCTTGAAAGGGGCAGAAGAACTAAAGAACCTGACCTTTAAACTGCTTAACTTTTCTAACCTTTAGTATATCTTTCTTTGTCAACCCATCAAACTTTCTTATTTCAAGGGATGTTTTTGGTAGACCAGGCATCACCACAGTTTTTTCCTTAATATTTTTCCCCTTAGCTCCTCTCTGAACTCCCAGCACTAAATAAAGGGCTTTTTGTGCTTCTGTTGGTAGTTTTCATGCATATTTTTTAAAAGAAACATCTTTCTGTCTTCTTTGTAATGAAACGCTGACATTTTTCCAAACGGAAGGTGGCAAGTGGCTTTTTCTGCACGTCTGGCCCACCACAAGGCAGATGTGGTTGACACTGACACATCATTCTTGTTTTGAAATTCATCTTTTGAACTTCAGTGTCTAAATATTTTCTGTTTTGTAAAAAATGGTATAAAACAAGCCATTTATCAACACAAAGACTCAGGGACCCCAAAAAGACTGGGTACTCTGAGCTGTCATTTGGTGCATAAGGGCCTTATGAATCGTACTTAATCTGGCCTTTCACCTAGAACCAGTTTGCCTTGGGAGACCCTACCAAGTGCAAATTACCCCTGACAACATAGCTCCTAGGATCACTAGGGCAAACAAACCCCTCCAGCACAATAAGTGTTCAATTCAATTCAGTTTTATTTATATAGCGCCAAATCACAGCAAAGGTCCTCCAGCTTAAACTTGGGTGGTTTGCGGCCGAGTGTGAAGAGGCTGGGAGAATTAGCACCTCAAAGTCTGAACAACGGTCCTCAGTCGGAAAACAGTGGAGTCCCCAGTCCGGGTTGAGAACGAGCTCCTGCTCCAAGTAGAGGAGTTTAAGTATCTCAGGGTTGTTCTTGAGTGAGGGGAGAGTGGAGTGGGAGGCTGAGAGACACACTGCCACAGTGTCAGCGGTGATGTGGACTCTGTACTGGTCTGTTGTGGTGAAGAGAGAGCAGAGTGTGGAAGCAAAGCTGCCAATCTACCTTCCTACCGTAACTTACAGTCACAAGCTGTGGGTAGTAACTAAACGAATAAGACTGTGGATACAACTGGCAGAAATGAGCTTCTGCTGAAGCGTGGCTGGGCTGTCCCTTAGAGATAGGGTGAGGAGCTTGGCCATTTGAGAGGGGCTCGGACTAGAGCTGCTACTCCTCCCTATCGAAAGAAGCCAGTTGAGGTCCTGGGGTAGACTGAGGACACGCGGAAGAGATTACATCTCTCAGCGGCTTGGGAACTCTGGGGAGAGGGAGGTCTGGGCATCTCTGCTTAGACTGCTACCCCCATGACCCTGTCAAGGTGGTAGAAGATGGATGGATGGAAATGGATAAAATTCTTGCAGTGGGCACAAACCTAAACATAGACAAGTAAGCAGGTCACAGCAGAGGTTTATTCTGTATACTTGAATGTGGTGCAAAATACACAATTTTACAGAAATATAGTTGACCAGATTCAGAAGGCATTCATGTCAGTACAGCTACTTTGATAACCTGGAGATTCAGTCATGTCTCATTTACACCCAGTATCAAAATGCTATAGGTACCTGAAAATCTTTCACAGTAAGTACAAAAAAAAGCTTTATCCAAGGTGAAGATCCACACAGTCCCCTATGCATTAAATATAATTGGCTCTCAGGCAAAAGCACTATGCACCGAGGTGTAAATGTAAGTTAAACTGCATGTTTAGTTCATCTATTGATGGGATAAAAACATTACCATGAATATTATTCACTGAATATTGACAGCGAAAAATATTCATCAAAATTAGACTTGAGTTAGTTGAAAACCAAAAAAATAATACATAAGTCAGAGCAGCTCATGAAAATATTTTATTGGAACCACAATACCTTGTGGCCAATAAGCCCATCGCTTACATTCATAATAACTTTTTCACGCATTCCCTAGTGGGCCAACTCTCACTTCTTGCATTTAAAAGATAAGTGAAAAAAGACTTCATAGACTTAATTATCACAGTTCTATCATTAAAACACGGGAGCAGCTGATGGATTGCAATTGGTATTCCATTAAATTAATATTTAGATGTGCACAAGACAGTTTTAGTAGTAGTACTTTCAGCTGTATCCCCAGTGTTCCAAACATAAAAATTAAATATAAAAACAGAATTCTTAGACTAAATGCAAATATAGTAAAAAGGCAGGAATAAAGTTGTGTCTAAGAATATCTGTTTTCTTACTGATGCTCATCAGGGAAAGATGACTTTCGGTACTGTTAAAACACTTTAGATCCTCCTATCAGCACACGCAGGCGTGCAGAATGAGTGAGCGATGTATCCTGGTAAGAGGTGAACCCCCTCAGAGATTTCCTAACGTATCCTAAAACTATTAGCAAGAACTTCAGGAAAAGTCTGAGAGCGACTCTCAGGTGACAAGAACTTTTACCTTTTGTCGATTTTTATTTATTTATTTATTTCCAAGCACTTTTCTTGTGCATGTGTCCCTCCTGCTGCGGCAAAACTACATCAAATGATTTATAAGCATGGCTGCCTCTTAAAATGGAACCTAAAATCCCATTAGCCTCTTCCAAGGAGGTACCTTTTACTACTCACACAAACGCATGCTGGAGAGTCACACATCCACCCTTTTTTTTTATCAAATTCATACAAATATCACAAGACAAATAACTCACACGCACAGAAACGGATATGCACACACTGCCATCCTTTGCAAACGCCACCACCTGTTAATTCTAAATTCCTAAAGTTACGTCATTCTCCACATATGCAAGATCACCACCTTAAACATACAAATGATTTTTATGTCCAAGTGATCATGTGCCCTGTGGTAATGGACTTCTATGCATCTATAACGCCTGTAGAAGGACAAATAAACCAAAAAAAAAAGGATCAGTAACTCCACACTGAAAAAGATAAATAAATTGGAATAAAAATGAAATAAAAGAAATGCAACAAACAAACAAAAAAGAAGCAGAGAGCGATACCTCAGAAAAAGAAAGGAGAAAAAAAAGGTAAATCAGTTCCAGTGGTTGCTTCCTGAAAAGTAGTTGGCTGTCTGGAGATGGATGGTATCCCAGGACCAAACCCAACACCACTGCAATTACTGAGCTGTAATTTTACTGTCATTGGTGCTTCTGGGTCTCACAGTTTTGGAAGAGAGTAGAGGCAGATGGACACAGAACAACCTAAACACAAAGAGCTCAGTCCAGCAAACAGCTAATATGTGACTGCAGGTGGCAGGGTTTTTAAAACGTGCTTTAACTGTGAAAGCTGCAATTTTCAACTAAATTTAAGACAATATGCACAAGTACCTTTTCTTTGAGTGGGCACAGTTATTTTTGAGGAATAAACTGAAAATCACTGTTTGTGCTAGGCAAAAAAAAAAAAAAAAAATTGCATTCACCAATTCAGGAGCACAAGACCCGAGCAGGGTTTGCTCAAACACTACTGATCTGCTCAGTTCTGTTAAAGCCACGAGCTACCACCAATCAATAAATCTGGTTAATGTGTGGGTCTAATGTCAGTGTATTTTTCCAAAAGTATTAGCTTTGTAAAGATACAAATGATTTTTTTTTGTTATTTTAGTGACTGCAGAAACCTGAAGCTCAACAATTCCTCTGCAGCACTGGTCACCTAACAAGCTGCTCAGTGGAGCGAGAGTTCTCACATTGTGGTTTTTGAATAGTCAAGGGACACTATAAGGGACAGATGTAACAGTGAAATTGCACAAGTTCAGCTCAGTCTAACTGACAAGAGAGAAGCAAAAGATGATATTTCAACATATTGTTTTAATAGTTCTACTAACTCTTTAAAACAGTTGAAGAGAAGAGCAGGGTAAATAGACACATTAGCTAGCTGAATGAACATTTAACTTTTACGTCTTGAAAAAACAAGAAAATCAGGGGGTCAGTTTGGACCTGGTGGGCTTTCAGCACCCTGACAGAAACTCTAACCTACAGAAGTGGGAGAATCGGAGTGCAAACTGCTGCATCCTTTGAGGAATTTGAAACAATAAATCAGAGAGCAGCCTCGGGTCTAACCTAACCCGCCAAATGGTTCATTACCCATAACCATCTGAGAAGTTGTCCTTGGGAACAGGCTACTCTTACTACTCCCCCCCCAACATATATCGTGCTCACGAATACACATTTTCTTTATAAAATGCTCTATCACACATCGAATCACTGACCCGTTTATTCGTGGCATCTGTGATTACACTCTTATTTGTATTAACTTGTCTCCACAAATTAAAAGATTTATTAATTATTCCTAAAGGAATGGGAATAATTTGTAAAGTATTTTAAAACTGGAGGAATATAAGCATTTCGATTTGTGGACGCTATAAAAAAAAGTTGTTAGAGGAACAAAAGTATCACGCAGTGCAGCTTTAAGAGGAGTCATGACCTTTAGTCAATTTTCGTGTTTGTCAGTATGAAATTTCCCAACATTATTTTGTGTCCACAACACAATTCCTTAGTAGTCTGTGGTTTAGGTTAAACTACATGGATGCCACAACTTTTAAAACTTTGTTTTACTTCGTTGCCATGGTGACACTTTCTATGCTGAAAATATGTGCTTCTGACATGAAATTTATTTCCAGTTGAAATGATTACTTGCAAATTAATGCTCACTGACACGCACACAAAAGAAAAAATTCGTGCTCATTTTTCGTGACGATTTCACGAACTGCCTCGAGATCGGGCTGTATCAGGACTCTGGAGCAGAAGGGGTACCTGGACATGGACGTGCAAAAAGAAAAAAAAATAATTGCAGCAGTGGGAGAAATATGAGGAGATTTAAGCTGATTTACAGATTGCTGGCTGGTATTTTTTTCAGCTACAAGTCCCATTAGCTGGCGAGTTGCATAGCAGGTTAGCTTCTTCTCAAGGTCACCTGCTCGTCAGAAGCAGAAGGGCCTCCATTCACACTCAGCTGGCCAGCACCTCTCACGCAGGAAGAATACGTATTTATTCAGACAATAATGAAACACATTTTAGAAGCTTTTTTTTAATAATAATTTTAATGAATTTATGGTTAACATGTATCATTTCTTCTCCAGATAGAAAGGGGAGTGTGCTGCAGAGCCTGGCATTACTACTGAGAATATAACCTTTACATTTTATAGATTTTTTTTTCTGATTTCTTAAACTTAATGTACCAGGACAAAGACAATTTGCATAATATCCATGAACATTTCCCACATCCATCATTTGTATATAGACTTGTTAGCCAACATGATCAATCTTACCATTGTACTACATCAGGATTGTTTTCCTAAATATAAATGCATTTCAACAAGAGATTAATGAATTTGTCTGCAAATATTGCCAGGCTATCACAATCAGCACAACCCGAGGCTGTTTTTAAAAATAATTCAAAGAAAATTTTGTTGATGCAAGATCTGGAGAGTGCGTCAAGGCGGGTGGTGTAGCAGGCAGAATTTGCACCCAACTGCGGGACTCTTAAGGCAGGCGTAAACCAAAAACGGCTTTATTGCTGGGTTCAAAAACAGAATGCAAAAATCAGAACACAGGCCAGTAATCCAAACATAAAGAATCCTTGCAATGAGGAACAAGGGGAAAACACAGACAATTTAATACACACCAGGGAATGAGATAATAGGACACAGCTGGGCAGGACCCACAGGAAGCAAAACTAAACCCACAGCACAAGAACCAAAGACACTATCAAAATAAAACAGGAAGTGGCAAACACAGAGACCAAGACTAAGACACGTGAAGTTGACACAAGGACAGACGCTAAACAATACAAGAGACAGACTAACACAGTAGTACAAAAACACCTGCTCAACCCCAAACACAAATACAAAACTACAACACAATAACTCAACATGCTGGGCAAAAGACCCAGGACCACGACAGAGGAGTGGAACTGAGAACAGTCACAGTATAAATGTTTCTATAAAACAACCCAAGCTAGTGTTTGTATTTTAATAAACAAATGTTTCAGTGGAGAATGAGATCATTAGTCAGTCATATATGTGCGATTACAAAAAGTGCACTTTCATCAAGTGCAAACTTACGTTTCAGAATATTTTAACTCATTTATACACGTGCTTCCTTCTAACATTCACACACACTTATACTCCGACGGTTGCATTGGAGAGCAACCTGGGGTTCAGTATTTTGTCCAAGGATACTTTGGTATGCAGACTGGAGCAACCAGGAATTGAACCATCAACCTTCTAATTAGTAGGTGGCCTGCGCTACGTCCTGAGCCACAGCCACCCCCACATCATCTCATTACACAGATGGTGCTGTCTCTATTCTGTTGTGTGTGTGTATATAAACATAGTTTCTAGTAGACTAAATTAAAATGCTGCATTTCTACAATCTGTGACCTGGAGACACTGGCTGTATCAAGGTGTGAAATGAAATTGTTTTTTGCTTTTTTTTTTCCCCCTCTGGAGAATCTAAAAATAATGCCGAGTGAACAAGCAGCAATGTTTGTTTTTAACAACTGACATTAAAAGTGGATGGCTGGTGTGTGTGTGTGTGTGTTTGTGTGTGTGTTAGAGAGAGAGAGAGAGAGAGAGAGAAGAGACTGCAACTGAGGAAAGAGAAGACGACAAACTGATCCAAAACGTAAAAGAGCTGCGATAGGCTCACCACACAAAGCATCGCTTGTCTCTGTCAAGGCAGCACACTGGACTACTGGGGGGCTCCTGGGGGATTCAGCCTGGCTGTGAATGTAAATAAGTCTTACAGTACCGAGCCACAGAGCAAACCTGAAGGTAGGATAAGATAAAAAAAAAAGTGTACAGAAGCATCAAGCATAGCAATGAAAAGTAATTTTCACCTAGAATGGTCATGTAGAGATGACACACACACACACACACACACACACACGCACTAATACATTTAGAAATATAAGGCTGAGGCTCGGATGTTATTTGTATTGGCTATTTGTAAGACCACCAGAGACGTACAGGTTCACACAAGCGCACACACAGAGGCACACAGTTAGCACACACGAACCAAACACCACTGCAGCACAAATTTACGCCTAGTAAGAATCTGACAACCTCAGTAGAGAAATTTGCATTCTCAGATATTCATACTGTCAAAACAGAGATTCATGCACACATTGATACAATGTTCAATCATATAGAAAGGGCAAAGACACAAGAAGGTGTGAACAGAGTTTTTGCTTGCATGCACACACTCAGAGGAAGACCACATTGAGGAATGCATGGAAGCACAAACACCTCAGCAACAAATCCTTTAAGTCTTAAAAGTTGCAAGATAGAGCACACATGGATCTGACTTTTTCAGATCTGATTTTTCCAGCACATTCCACAAATAGTCAGATTCTAATTTACAAGGCCAAGTTAGCACCTTTAATTTTTTTTGTCATGTCATCAAACCATAGATATACATTTTTTGCAGCGTGACAGGGAGATTTAACTTGTCAAAAAAAAGGCCACTGCCCTCAGGAAAAACCATGCCTACAGTACAGGGCGCACAATGGTGGGCGGTAAAACGGAAACCACATACCAGCAGCCAAGGTTATTCAATGCATCATTGCTCAGAGTATCACACCACATCCACCAGCTTTCTTTCTTTTAAAAGTGGATTGGTCTGCAGCCCCACACACAGCACGTTCTTTGCACTGTGTCCTGTCATAGTCCCATAGTGCCTCGCCCCTGGGTGCCTTTGCTCTCTCTCTTTCTCTTTCCTTTTTTCTCTCGCTCTCCTTTTCATCCCTCATGAGTGTGTGGCAGGCTCACCTTCCTTGTGGGAACAAGCAGGAAGTGTATCCTCACCTGTTCCTCCTGAACATGCTTGCATACTTACTTGTATACATACTGTCATAGTCTCGGGTTGGAGACCTTTTGTTTCTTAATTTCATGGACTTTTTTAGTTAGTTTATTTGCCTTCACGATCACTGCTTAATTTTTCTTATATTGTTCCATGTGTTCCCCTTGTGTATTCTTAGTTTAGTTCCCAGTGGCTTTAGACTTTAGTTCTCCCTGTTTTTTCCTTAGTGCTCCTCCTTATTGTGGGGAGTCTTTTGTGTCTGTTCTCCTCAGTGTGTCTCTCTCCCCGTGTTGTGTCTAGTCGGCGTTTCTGTGTCTTCTCATTTCCTGTTTTATTTTGCCATCCCCTGTCTCGTGTGCCTTGTGTTTTGCTTTACTTCCTTTAGTCTCGTTAGTATCATTCTGTTCACCTGCTCCGTCCCAGCTGTCTCCACTCTCTTAATCACCCTCCTGTGTATTTATTGTCTCAGTCTTCCCTTTGTCTCTTTTCAGAGTCTTGTTGTCTTTGTGGCTGTGTTTACCTCTGTGTGTGCCGTGTCTCCAGTGCTCCCTAGTTTTCCTTTCCCAGCGTAGGTTTTCTTTAGTTTCATTTCCTGCCTTGGTTCATTTTGTTAACTTTGTATTTCCTGTCTGCATGCTTCTGAGTCCTGCATTGGGGTCTTCACTTTTTTGCTTTCGTCAGCCATGACACATACTTGCTTTCCATCAACTCATTACCTGCACATAAGAGGACTGCTTCTTTATCCACTCTTTGCCCGATTGTTAGTGTTAGAAGTGATAAGTCATTTAGGCTCTGATAGCCATTCTAGTTTGTTTCCTTTTCAGTTCCAGTACAACAATTTGTTTAACATAATTCAGTGGGCTGAAAATATTATTTGAATGTCTGAATATAGTCTGCTAAAGTAACAGCTACAGATAACACTTTAACATTAGTTCACGCTGAAGATCTGGCATCAGTCCTTACTGAAACATTACTTTCACCGATATATGAGCTACCTGATTATTCTTGGTTGCTCTGAAAGGACTGTGACAGTGGGCTCTGTCTCTGTGCTGTGGGTCTAAGTCTGGGTGAGGAATTTCCTTCCTCCTCTCCAATTCTTTTGCTGCTGGTTCTGGGACAAAACTCTGTTTTTGTGGCCTTTCATTTCTTTATATAACTTGGTGGTGTCATCACAGTAGAGGATTTTCTTCCAACACACATCACTATTTGCAGCATTTTGATTTACAACCTTTCTCCCTCTTTTAGTGGACACTAACTACGACATACCAGGAACACCCAAGAAAGGTTGTCATTCAGCCATCGCATTACAGCTTTTGTTATAGGCATTCAGATCATTATGTGTGCTGATTCTCAGACCTAACAGGGCCAGAGTCAAAACAAAAAAAAAAGCAGCTTTATGAATACAGCCAATAGTGAAAAAGTTTATTTCAAGAGCAGCTAATTAGTGTGTTACAAATAACTTGTTTTCTGTAAATGAAGATAAATAAAAAAACAAAAATAATACAATATATGCCAAGGTTTATGGGTGTTTTTTTTTTTTCCTCTTTTCTCAGGAAACAAGAAGATTATTGGTCAGAAACAAGTTGCCTGAGATTTTGGAGGTGGGAGCAGCCATTCTCTGGATGATGTGAAATGTGAAGAAGCGGTAAGTGCACGTCAATGTTGGGACTTTCAAGTCTGTGAGTTTGATGCCACATATTACTTACTGTGGGTATGCGAAGATATCGCTACGTACTCTCTTTATCTGTGGAAATATGCATGTGCAAACATCGAATAATATTTATTAACAACATGTGAACATTCTAAGAGGCTCTAATGTATGTGTGCATGAGTTAGAGTAGTGGGATAACATAAGTTGGACTGCAAGTTTAAAAAAAGCTGCAGTACATGAAACAAGGCAAGAAGGTCACACAGCAATATAGCTCATGTAATTCTTGATCAGTCTTATACAAAAATGCTGCAACTTTTAGAGTTCCTCTATCATAAAAACAGAACAATGCTGGCCTATCACAACCTGCATGCTACCCTTTATTAGCACTAACCCTAATATCCAGTGAGTAAAAGAGAGAGAGAAATTAGGCTGAAAGTCAGCATAAAGTGTCTGGCTATGACATGTCAGAAGAAGTCTATTGCACTTTGACACTGATTCTAAAAGTCTCTGGAAGTGTCCAGGAGAAATGTGAGATTCTTTTAAAAATAAAAAGACACTCCCCTATTTGGTATTTTGAGGATGATGGTGGAGAGTGGTGCCTAACCCATTGTTCCAACAGGTATTAAATGGGATTGAGATCTGGCTATTGAAAAGGTCAAAGTATATGATATACATAATATTCATACTAAACCCTACAGTGTCCTCTCATGCCCTGCAGATCAGAGTATTGTCATTCTGCAAGAGAGCACTCACATCAGGATATAATTTTATTCACTTTTTTTTTTTTTTATGAAAAGTAAAGCTGATCCCACAGAGCAGCTTCATATTGTATGAATTTTGAATTTTCTTTATTTTACCATGAGGATTATTGTTCTCAGCTGAATTCCTTAACCCTCACACTACTGACTGGGGTATGTGCAGACCCCAGAGGTATAGTCTTGTATCTCACAGGTGTTTTTTTTCTTTTCTTCTATATTCCAATTCTCACTACTTTGTCGGCCAATTTGTTTCAAATGATGTCATCATTGTTTTCTATTTCTGCTGTGATTAGTGCTTTTTAAAAATACAAATGTATAAGGGTCCCAGGGACCCCAGTTAGAAGCACTCAGTTCTGCTTAGACAGTTTTGATAATTGGTAGTGGTGTGCAATACTGCAAATGTTGGTATCAATCTAATAGCAACTAAATACAGGACCAGTATTGCTGACACAAAGTACCTTTACCAATATTTTTAACTTATAAATGTAGTTTATATGGACAATTCTACTGAACTGGTTTAAAATTCAGTTAGGATTTGATTAAAATTTGCATTCTCTTTAATCAAAACTTTATATCTGCTACTCTATATCTAAAGGACACATATTAAGTAATGGAACACTGTTCATTTCGTATTTCCAAAATATCTTATAATAACATTCCTCTCCCAAAATTTGTCTCTACCAAAACATGCAATTCATTTCAGAAAAAAAAAAAATCATTGTTTTGTACAAGGGTGTATAGTACATGTATTTTTATTTATATAATCTATAACAATAAACTTGATATAATATATACTTACAAGGTATTCGTATCATATTATATTCGTGAGTACTGGAATATTACTACATAATGCACCCACACTACACAATCTGCTGATATCAATGCATTATGTAAAACATCATTATTGATATAAGGCAGCCATACCTTTTACCTTTGAGCAATATTGCTGAGCAGTAGGGGTGGCTTTAATATTGCTCAGTGATGAGTTATAGTCGGTACTATTTATGGCCATGAGTGATCCAAGACCAACATGTTAAACAATGCTCAGCCAATCATGCCCTATGACAACTAGGATAGGCTCCAGCCTATCCCAGCTGTCTATGCAGCAATTAGAGACAGGAAGTCTGTCTTTATTGTTGGTGAAGATTTGGGATGGGTGGCTTATGGTCCATTTACTTCTTGAATTCATGACAAAACCACAAAATCAATTTGAATATTTAAATTTCCATTTAAATACAATGAAATGAAAAAATAATAATTTCAATTATATTTTCGTTCACGTAAATTTTGATGTTAGAGTTTTGGTCAGCCGCCACCCAATAGAAAGTCACATATAGGATACTATATATATTTAATTTAAATAATTTAAATTTAAAATAGATCAGAACATGACATTTATAAATATCAAGGGTCCAAATATTTTATTGTTTTTTTTTTTTTTTTGCTTTTGTTTAATTCTAAAATATGGGACTTCAATTTGAACCAATTCAGTTGAATGGCTCATATAGGGGAGAGCAGTGAGTCATGATTTATGAGATGAATCATCATGAAATTGCAAATTCTGAACACATTTTAATGAACCCTAAATCACTGTTTTTGTTTTGTTCTTTTTTTCTCTGTGATAATTTGTTGACAATAAAACACACCTTTCAGCTTTTCAGGCAATTTTTTTTAGAGACCTGGAATGTAGTTAACAAATATAATGCTGATGAACAGGAACAATATACTGAACATAGAGGAGACAAACAAAGGAGACAAAAAGCATTGACCCCATCACACTAATATTGATATCAATACCAGCCTTGGTATCTATACTGTAAATACTTGGATTGATCTGCCCACCCCTAATAATTGGAACTATTTATTCAGTTAATGTTTATCATGGGTCCTATAAAGTTTCACATGGTATCAAGAGGAGTAGGGGTTCTCTGTCAGTCATTTTAAAGAGGAACAACTCAGATGCCATCATTGTCTCCATTCTCTGAATGGCAAACTTGGACATTATCGGATCATTGGAGACATGTACCTGTGATAACTGGAGCATACCTTGGCCGTGCCACACATGAAAAGGAGAGTTGGTACTGCTATACTGCAAGCCCCAATCCATGCAGCAATGACCCTCCAGGGAGTGAAGAAAACTCCATCTGCTGATGTAACTGTCCAATGGTAGGCTGGAAAATCATTTTGAAAAAGGTATTACTTTTGCTCTTGAAGCAAAGACAGGAAGCTAGCAACTGTTTGCTTCTCCTGACAGATTTCAGCATGCCCAGAGCACAGCATGAAGCAAACTGTGTTCTATAACAGCCTGTAGTGTGATTAGCTTTAGTGGTTTTTAGTGTTTTCCAGTCCCTGTACAACCATAGTGACAGCTTGGCTCAGGTTTGTTCATGGTGGATGCAGGTCTCTGCCAGGCCTGCCCTTTGACACCAATTCTATTCATAATATTTATGGGCAGATAGTGGGTGGAGGCTTTGGTGGTCTCAGGATCTCATCTCTGCTGTTTGCAGATGATGTGGTTCTTTTTGCTCTGGCGATTTCCAGCTTGCACTGGGTCGATTTGCAACCAATTGTGAAGCAGGTGGGGATGAGAATTAGCTCATCCAAGACTGAGACCATGGTTCTCAGCCAGAAAAAGGTGGAGTGCCCACTCTAGGTTGGAGGAGTTTAAGTATCTCAGGGTCTTGTAAGAGGAGAGTGGAGTGGGACATTGACAGATGGATTGGTGCCGTGTGTGCAGATTGTACCAGTCTGTTGTGGTGAAAGAAGAGTTGTGTCCCCTTGATCAGTTTTGCACCTGGGTATCCCACTTCCCTTTCTAGTCTGTTTAAAGTCAGTTTGCATTGTACTATGAAAGGAATAGTACACACCCCTGTATAAAATCTCCTTTTTTGTTTCTGGTAATTTATTTAGACTGACACTTAGCTGGCCAAATTTAGTGCATAGCAGTGTTCAGCTGTGCTAACGTAATGTTAAAAGGCTTTTTCTTCAACGATCAATGAGTCATTTAACATGATAAAGTTGCATAGGTAGCACAATGCGCTGTTAGATCACTTAAGTGATGGCTGTTTAAATTGGACCTTGGCATGCCGAGGACATATATTTGATTAAAAATCAATCATGATTTTTTTTAAGGGTTCACTTAATCATTAATTGTCACTCACCACATTTATGAAGAATATAGTACCATTATATTAGATGAAAACAAATATCCTGTCCTTTCAAAATCAAGACTGTTTTTAAATAATCCAACTTTTAATTTAAACATAATTTTAAAAAGACAAACAGTTTTGTATGGTGAATATGATGAAAGCTTTTTTAAAATCAAACTATTTTAAACTTTTCAGTGTAAATGTACAGAAGTATAACCAAGTCAGACAAAATCGGACTACCCAATAAATTTTAATTCTCACTTTGCACATCCGAAGCTCCATTGGAACACTGTGGTCCTTGGTGGGGACCCTGGGAACACTGATGGCAGATATGGCTATTTTGACCTCACTCTGTCTGTCACAAACACACAGTACAGCACTGCTGAAGTGGAAAGAGTCATAAATTCTACATTTTTAAATGTAGATACTCTAGTTTGCTGTCTCACCCTTACAGATAGCAAAGCTAAAAACTCACGCACTTACTGTACAGTTTTTTTTTCTTCTGTAGCACTTTTTATCCATCTTTCTGTTTCACTCTTTCACACACACACACACACACATACACACACTCTCTTGGCATGCATAGCAGCAGTCATTTTTCTTGTTAATGTAGCGTGTCGAATTTGCAGGGCGGCGGCGTGCAAATGAAAGGTTGCACGTCTCACTCGCTTGGCAATATGTATTTGATAAGCGCTGTAAATCAACTAGTGTAGCAAAGCAGAGCCTGCAGGGACAGACAAAACACATGTTAATGGAAAGAAGCTCTACAGTGTAGTGGAATAGTGTATATGCATGAACAAGTAAGAAAGAAGCAACACACAGGGTCAAAGACATGGAGGATCAGAGAGAAAGGAGGAAAAAAGAGAAAAATCTGGATAAGTTTGAGTACCTGTGTGGACAGAAGAAAATGCTTCTATACAAACGTGTAAATCACTTTAATGGCTTTTAAAACTAAAAACAAAGTTTAGGTAGCATTTGCAGTTGTCATTAAATGTGTCACATTACTAAACGTGATTTACTAAATTGACAATATCTAAATTTTACATACTTACATTCAAGCTAACAAGCAAAATACATATA
>JAVDPK010002340.1:139956-170474 GCA_034780415.1 Cichlasoma orientale
ACACACACACACACACACACACACACACACACACACACACACACACACACACACACACACACACACACACAAAATCAGTCAAAGGTTTGGATACACCTTCTCATTCAATGTTTTTGTTTATTTATTTTCCTACATTGTAAATTAATACTGAAGTCATCCAGACTATGAAGGAACATATAAGAATTCATGTAGTAAACTTAAAAGTGTTAAACGGAGCGAATCCGGAGAACCTGTGGCCTCTCTGTCGGGGCGCCCGGACCTGCCAACGTCTCTGCTCCGCCAACTGTTGTTAAATTTGGCCTGGTGAATGCTGGGTTGATATCAAACAAAACTTATATCCTTAAGGATTTTTTAATATCCAATGGACTGGATTTTCTCTGTGTCACAGAGACGTGGGTGAATGCCGGTGAGTCCAGCATTTTTCTCTGAACTTTTGCCATTAGATTGCTGATATTTCAACTCCCTGCGGGCGTCAGGCCGAGGAGGAGGAACAGCTACTGTCTGTATGAGTGTTCACAGATGTAAACAGCTCTCAGGACTATTGTTTCTCCAGCTTTGAGCTTCGTCTGTCACTCCTGCCCTGTACTGTGCGCAGTAATCTATAGACCACCCAAATTTTCGGAACTTCTGGCTGAAATTATGCCTTGATATGATCAAGTCCTTATTGTTGGGAATAATATGCATGTGTGTTGTCCTGGAAAGCCATTGGCTAAGGACTTTCAAAGCCTTACTGACTAGACCTTGTCTTATCTTTTGGACTGTCTGTTTCTAATGTGAGGATTAGTGATGCTGTGTTTTCACAGGGGTTCCCTGTTCATTTTAGAGTGCATTTTAAAATTCTTTTATTTGCTTTTAAGTCATTAAATGGTCTTGCACCCCCCTTACCTCTCTGAGCTCCTACATGTGCACTTGCCCTCCCGGTCGCTCAGGTCAGCTGATCAGCTGCTCGTGGATGTGCCGAGGACACACCGAAAGCTCAGAGGGGACAGAGCCTTTGCTGTGGCAGCTAGGCTGTGGAATTCGCTCCCACTGCATATTAGAAAGGCTTCTTCACTGTCCATTTTTAAGTCACTTCTTAAAACCCACTTTTTTCCCACTGGCAACAGTCTGAGAGTTGACTTTTACTCATTTGTTTTTACTTATCAATTTTAATTATGTTTAATATTTTTTAATGCTTTTGTATTTTGTGTTTTTAATGTTAAGCACTTTGGTCAGCACTCGCTGTTTTTAAAGTGCTATATAAATAAAGTTGGCTTGGCTGAATAAAACAAAACATGTTTTAGATTTTAGATTCTTCAAAGTCGGCACCTTTTGTTTTGATTACTGCTTTGCACACTCTCGGCATTCTCTCAATCAGCTCCATGAAGTAATCACCTGAAATGGTTTTCCAACAGTCTTGAAGGAGTTCCCAGAGGTGCTGAGCACTTGTTGACTGCTTTACCTTCACTCTGTGGTCCAACTCGTCCCAAACCATCACAGCTGGGTTTAGATCAGGTGATTGTGGAGGCCAGGTCATCTGACGCAGCACTCCATCACCCTCTTTCTTGGTCAAACAGCCCTTACACAGCCTGGAGGTGTGTTTGGGGTCATTGTCCTGTTGAAAAACAAATGATGCTGTTAACTTGTGGTTTCTGAGGCTGGTAACTCTGGACTTTTTCCTGTGCAGCAGAGGGAACTCTTGGTCTTCCTTTCCTGGGGCGGTCCTGATGAGAGCCAGTTTCATCAAATGTTTGATAGTCTTTGTGACTGCACTTGATACTTTCAAAGTTCTTGAAATTTTTCAGATTGACTGACCTTCATTTCTTAAAGTAATGATGGGCTGTCGTTTATTTACTTGAGTAGTTCTTGTCATAATATGGATTAGAACATTACTCAAATAGTGCTACTCACTGTATACCAACTCTACCTCTTCGCAACGCAACAGGTGGTCTCAAACACTTTAAGAGGGCATGAAATTCAAGAAATTACCTCTTGAGGAGGCACAGCTGTTAAGTGAAAGCCATTCCAGGTGACTACCTCATAAAGCTGACTGAGAGAATCGTACTGCAAAGGCAACCCGAGAGTTTCTCAAGGCAAAGGCTCTTCATCCAAGCATTAAAAACAATCCTTATATTTAAAATTATTAGTTTTTCTTGCATTGCTAGCTCAGATTTTGTAGTGTCTACTTATAATTCCTCACATATGCTTCTGGATATCTTTGATTTGCAGCAGGTTCTTCTTTGTCATTGCCAATTCTTTTTTCTGAGTTGTGGTAACAATGACTGCCACTGTACATTTCTCTCTTTTTTTTCCCTTTGGTGATCAGAACTCCATCTCTGGGTGGTAATCCTGTCAGTGTAGATGGGAATGTGGATGTCAAGCTGTCAACATCCAAGCTTTCAATTACAGAATTGTCAGTCTACAAACACAAACGAATTATGACTATTTGGAAAATAAAATGTATTCAAAGTCATGCATGCATTCCATCACAGTTATTGTAGTCTGAAAACAAAATCAATTCATCCTCATTTCAATTATTCAAAGTATGTCTTAATTATTAGGCATTGTACTACATGTGATTTTTGCATGCATCCACGACTGTTAATCATTTTCCAAAGCGTCAAATCAGTTTTTGTCAGATACCCAAAGGTATCTGACAAAAACTGTCAAAGGTGTTTTTTTTGCTTTTGATGACCTGCATGCTGTGTGTAATAATAGGCAGTGTGGCAGGCAGAGAGTGGACCCAGCTGCAGGATGCTAAAGGCAAAATGTGAAATCAAAGTTTTATTGCTGATTTCCCACAAAACAAACAGAAACAAGGTGAGCTTCTACAAGCGCGAACTAACTAACTGGAGTACTCAGGAAACTGGAACAAAAACACAGTACCATGAGGGAGGACGCGACGAGGAACAGAAGAAAACTGAGGACTTAAATACACGCAGGAGGTGATTAAAGGAAACAGCTGGGAAAAACAGTGCACAGGTGAACAGACTCTGATTAATTAGACAAGGTGAAGCCAAAGTGAAGACAATGCACACAAAATAAAACAGGAACTGAGTAACATGACAAAAAATGCAGACTTGAAGTGGAGAACACGGGGAAACCAGGAATTAAATATAAATAAATTATGACAAAGAACGCTCAGAACATGAATCTAAGCCTGAGGATACAAACAAGGAAACAAACCAGAAACTATAAGAATAACGTTCAAACTCAAAGCTTCAAAATGCCATAATAACTTAAAGACTGGGAGACATTAAAGAACAAAAGGTGAAAGTTCAAAAAAACTGAAAACGCTGGGTCACAGGATCAGGACAATGTGCAGCTGGGATGCTGAAAGTTAACAGTCCTCTTTAAAGCTACAAGGTCAGAAAATCAAAGGTTGGAGGTGTTCACAGGTTTGTCAACCAACAGACTAAAGTTTTCATTCTGTTTGGAAACTTTATATTACCGTTTGGTCACTGATTACATTTAGGCTCAGACAAATGTCCATCCACTGCTCGAGTACCTTTTGGAAAATAGTTGTAAGTAATCTAGAATGCAGTGTAGAATCACTAGTACAGTTCAAACCAGTATTACTGTATGAGCCCTACAGGTAAACACTAGTAGAGACATACTGTAAGGGAGGACTGCTCGCTGTCCATGGGTATCATGAGGTAGGCACCACACCCACCATGGCAGGTACAGAAAGAACCACTGAAAGTTGATAGAGCGGGCATTCAAATGAGACGTTGTATCGTGTGTAAATATTTGGACACGAGTGTGTTGGGATTTTATTATTTCCAGGCAGACGGTGCTTCTTTTGGATGGTTATTGACCATGATGTCGGCATCCTCAAAGAGTGCAGGTGGTTTAGATGTTTACATATAAAGAAACACAAGAATATTTCATATAATTTCTTTAGAGGCAGCCAGTGTGGCTGAAAACAACAAAAGCAACTATTATGCATCTCATTTGAAATGATGAGAGAAGGAGAAGAGTTGTTAATGGAAGTGGATTGCATTTACTGTATGTAGTGCTTTTCTAGTCGTACTGACCTCTCAAGTGCTTTGGACTCCAAGCAACATTTAACTGTACATTCACACACTTTCAGCACTTTATCTACTGCTCATCCAGAATCACCAATTAACCTAATATGCATGTCTTTGGACTGTGGGAGGAAGCTGGAGTACCCGGGGAAAACCTAAGCAGGCTCAAGGAGAAAAGTCAGTACCGGTAACCTTCTTGCTGTGAGGCAGCAGTGCTAACCATAACATTATTAAAGCACCAGGGTGGCACGGTGGTCCTCTCCACGGTCCTCTGCAATACAAATAAAAGTACATATCATGCCATAGGGTAACAAGCACTTAAGATCAAATGTAAATTTTATCATACATCTCTAATTTCATACTTATTTGCTATAATCCAGTGGGCTATAAAGCAATATCTTAATTAACTTTTGATGTAAATGCCTCTCCATCATCAAGACTCCCCCTGGTCCTCCCAGGGGCAGCTCATAGAAATGGTATGTGATTAGACCCCCAATAAAGTTAGTAGGGTTTCTCCAAGAATCATTTGCCACCAGGTTATAGTCATCACTGTAAATTTGATCATCTGACCCATATCTGCTTTATGAAAAGAAAAAAAGGGGTGGGGGTTGGGTGGGGTCAAAATCATTCTTGATGCATGTAGCTGTTGCAGACGGGGCATAACTGCACCGAATTACCTTGATATCAGAATAACTTGGACAAAATTCATAACTACCAGGCACCGAATCTACTAGACAGAGAACAGAACTGACTCTGATTCTGCTCAGACCTGCATTTACTCAAAAGCCTAAAGATTCTACCAGGTGCCTTCATTTGTTCCGCTCTCTGATTCAAGGTATGCTAATCAGTGAATTTTGTTTTTGGACTTGTGTCCTCCACAATGCAGCTGCCCATTGCTAATTAAATGCTGAATATTGTTGATTTGATTTGTTATGACACCATGGCTGGCTAACCTTTTGCACAAGTACAAATGAGCAGATCAGGGCTGCAAACCTTGTCGAAAGATTTTCCAAATCAGACACGCTTTGCGCTTTCTTTGCACGTGTACACATCGCTTTTTCACCGCTTTACACCACTTCATACAGTCACACAGGAGCACAAACAATCTCGCTAGTGCAAGAATGTGACTTGATCACTCTCGTGGTCATTTAAAGGTCTAGATGAATATGGTATTAATCCCATTTTAAAGACTCTAAAAGACAGTTTCCCAAACATGTTTTAAGCCCATTCTTAGAAAAATTCAATAAAGTGCAGAAAAAATCTAAGACTAATCCAAATCCATGTTCTGGAAACTGAGCATTACTGGCTTAAATTCTTGTACTGTCTGCCCCAAGAAACCTTTAAATACAGGATTTTTTTTCTTTTTTTGCCGTGTGTGTGTGTGTGTGTGTGTTTTAAGTCAAAATATGAGATTATCATAAGAAAAAACTAAATGTTTTTTAGTCAGTTTATTTTATTTATTTTTTACTCAAATGGATAAATAAATAGAAGCAGAAACAAAACCAAGCATCAGTCTGCCAGTGTTTTTGGTTATGGGATTTTATTAGCGTCCATTAACCGTTTTCAAACAATGACAATAGCAAAAAAGAACAAAATAATTAAAGAAAAAAGAAAATCTTCAGGGCTCATATCTGCTAGTACCTCCTCTACTTGTAGTATATTCAACTGCTGCCCATGTGTGACTACATAACAGTTTAACACCTTTTGTAACATCTAAGCTGTGCCTATGAGGCTGGAATTTTGAGCAGTCAAATGTACCTGCTATGATAGTGTTGGTTTTGCTTGCTTATTAGATCTACTGTTGTTACCTGGCTTTATCCAAGAGAAATAGTTTCTTTTTTTTGTTTTATTTGAAAAATACATATTTTTAGAGTGTACATTGGTCTGAAAACAACTTAGAGATGATTTAACTGGGATCACAGCCAGTATGAAAGGTGGACGTAGCTACTGTGTTGCTCTTTGGCTGACGACAAAGTCATCAGCATGGATAATCCTCCTTTTTAATATGACCAAGATTTTGTGTGGCCGAGATTTATAAAATCGACTTAATTTTTTATTCAGTCTGACCAAAATTAGTGACTGAGCCCATAAACACATCAGGTGTGTTTACAGAGGTCAAGACTGAAAGCCAATTTTCCACAGACTTATATAGGAAAGGAAGTCTTTGCGAGCACAGCTGTTGTCATTCAGCAGCCTTCAGCTAGAATGCAGGTTTAAGGCACTTCCACATTGGCTTCATGTTTCAGGAACCAGAAGCTACTCCCATCTTTTATACTGTCTGTGACTGGGACTATACTGGAGTGCTATAGCAAGACTGGGAATGACGAGGGAAGTCTGCAAAGTTGGACAACATTTCTGAAAAAGAATTTCTCATTTTATGTCAGAGAAATAAGACAACTGTTCTATGTAGTGTTGTGTTGAATACTGACCAAAAAAGACACACTGTAGGCCTAATCATCTTACTAAGTGCAACTACAAGAAACAAAACAAATAAACAAAAAACAGCTTTTGTTAAAAAAAAAAGAGGATTGGCATTCCATATAAGGCATTAATTTACCTGTGAACAAAATTAAAACTGTATCTTGATTCTGCACTTACAGTTCTCTGTGTCTAAATCTGTGAAATGTTACTGATGGAACCAAATTCACATGAATGAACTTTACCATCGAGAAGCCAGCAGTTGTGGCAGTTTTACTCCTATAGCCAAATCACAACAACAGTCACTTCAAGGCGCTTTATATCGTGTAATTATGAGGTAATGATCTCATAATATTAGAAAGATTTTCCCTGATGGGTGTATAGATGAAGAAGAAGTTAGAACTATTTCTCTCAGGACATGTACCAAAGTTCAACAGTAGTTTAATAAGCATGCAGTGAATTGTTGTCTTCACTGACATTTGTGGCTTTTTACAGACTACAAGTATTTCTCTCTCTGATATCAAATACAATACAAGCTAAAACACCCTCGACGTAATCACTCAAAAGTAGCCTTGTATTTTTAAGTTGACATTTATACAGTTTTTAAAATAAAAAAGAGGTCAAATGGATTTCCAAAGCTGTAAAGTATGGATACATTCACAGCGTGTTCAGAAAGGTTTTTCATCTGAGAGCATTGCTACACTTATACCTTAAGCGACTATTGAACTAGGACCCATTTGACTGTTCCTTTTGAGCACAGCAGTCTTATAACTACATTTGAGAGTAGAGTAGGCTAGATACAGTAATGTGTCCAGAACATACAGTATAGTTGTCATCGTCAGTCAAAATATCTATTGCTTTGGTGGAGGCCATGTGGCAGATTTTGTTGCCCATTTGGCATCAGCTCAGGTCTCTTATGTGTGTCTGTTTAAGCTAACATTTCTTTTTATTCCCAGTTCTTTCTGTCTCAGAACATTTGGGATTTGGTTCTCAAATGTTTCTTGTTTAAGAAATGATTGAAAATAGAGATGCTTATAATAATCAAAATTCTGCCCTCGTTTTCTTTTGGATGAGCCCACTAAAAAAAACAAAAACACCCTAACAGTTGGTTTTGTTTGCTTTCCTAAATGGACCTCTGAGACTCGCCTTTCTCAAACAATTTTGAGTGTGATGGCCTCCATTTTTACATCTCATGGAGGTAAACTGATTTCTACCCTGTACAAAGACAAGAACTCATTCAATACTCGAAGTAAAGACTGGAACATCTTTAGAAAATAAGAACCAATAAGATCACTTTCACATTGTGGTGGTAGATAGTATTGTGTACCATATTTGCACTGTAAAATGTACAAAATATCACCAAGTTATTGGCTAGTGGCCTGCAATCTTATTCACAAGCACTTTGAAGCATGTTTATTTATTTACAACATACAGTGTACTCTGAAACAGTAACACATTTATAAATAAATATTGCAATCTTAACATCTTACAGTTCTTCTTTTTTATTGTCGGTTCTTCATAACTCGTCACCTGAGCTTAATGAAGGTGAGGCAACCTCTGCCTGCTCTGAGTCCTTCTTTTCACTTATTGTTTTATGTGCTATCATTCACCAGCAGGCCTATTACTTTCAGTCTTTGTCCTTGCCCTGTCTTTCCTTCCTCACCCTCTCAAACGTCAATTTAAATAAATAGGTGTCTAGGAGAGAGAAAAAAAAAAGAATCAAAGGATCATATATTCTTAAATCTTAATAAATCTCTGAAATTAAAAGCTACAGTTAATATCTTCCCAAATCAGGGGAAAAAAGCATAACAAAGAAAAACATAAAACCTTCTATTTATCAAAAAAGGACAAACAAAGGGGAAAACAATATATTCACAATAATATTCAACAAGTTGGTACGTATCCATTTCTATTCGTCAGATATCCATTCACATGTCATTCAGGAGCGTGTAGCTCAGTGTTAGCTCCATGTTCAGCACTGTAGGTATTACTGTCTGTCTGGTTGCCTACATGGTACTTTTTTTTTTTTTTTTAATCTTCATTATTAAGTGCTCAGTTAGGCTTTCCGAAGCCCAACCAGCTTCCTTTTTTACGTGAGACGCCTCAGTCAGTCCCCTTACACTCAGTATTTCACTGTGTGGTGTGTGGTTTGTTTGTTTTTTTTCCTTTTTTTCTTTTTAGTTCACAAAGGTTCTACTGTTGTCCAATCACAGACAAGGAGATGGGCCGGGGGATGACGGGAGTGGTTCTGGATAGAGGGAGAAGCCATCATTGGCTGCAGGGTTTCAGAAAACAGAAATTCAGCCTCAAATATGGCTAATGTCCTTTCCTGTTTGTAATTGTGCAAGAATAAATGCCTCTGTCTTGGATCCAAGGGAGAACCGGTCTTTTGTAAGACGTATCATTTTCCAACTCTCAAGACACTTGTTTCAAGAAAGAGCACGATTGCCTGAATACAGAGCTGAATGGCAATTCCCACTAGTAACTGCAAAATGCCTGAATTTCTAGTTGAGTACTTGGACTATATATATATATATATTTATTACATTTCACATATTACTTATGAGAAATGCCATAAGAAACGGGTCACATGATAAACCAACAACACATATTCATCAGAGAACTCGGTGATTCGTTACGTAACCGTTCAGCAGACATGTCGGGTAAATGACAGGTTTGTATATCAAAAGTAGATCAATGGTTAATCAACGGCCACAGAAAATGTTGGCAATATACCACATGAGTAAAAAAGACTTCTGAAGGCAGGACATGATGCAAGTTCTTCCCATCCTCGTTTAAATGTAAAGTGGCTTACAAATGTCTAATAACATACCCTGAATTTACTGTATGCATCTATACAATGGTTTACTAATTTTCTGAAAGGAAACATTTAAAACAATAGTGACTTTATTATTGATTTTACACTAATATTTTCACAATAAATAAAACAAAAGAAACTCGTAAAGTTATTTATTATTTGCTACCATTAATTTTCGTGTGAGCTAGTGATGCTTTTCGTTGCCTGAGGGAAGCTAAATGTAAGCGTCCCCCAACTCGACACAATGTCTCTTAGATACTCTTCCAAGCTCATCATCACGCTTTATATTCCCTTCAAGTTTCTCATATCTCTCCCTTTCTCCCTCCATATATCCACTGCAAAGGCATTATAGGTGAATTGTACTCATTGTCCATTCTCCCCCCTACTGTACTAATCCTCCGCCCCTCCCTTTTTCAGTCTCGTCCCCATCAGTCACAGATTGTCTTGTAGCCTCTCCATATAGGTTCTGATTTCAGACTGACCCAGGTCCATATCCTGGCACACCCACTTGATATCATCCTCTCTCCCATTCGTCACCAGGACTGACGAGTTGGTGTATGGGCCACCACCGCCTGAATTATCATTGGGCAGAACAGTGGCAAAAGACGTGAATTTGACGCGTTTGCGTTTGGCTGCAGCAACAGCAGCTGCGGCTGTGGCTTGGGGGGAATTATTCAGATGCTCCTTTTGACCTGTGGCATCTTTGCCACCAGTAGTGATTGCTGAAAGGCACTGATGCGATTCTGGAACAGATCTAGGCAAGGTTTGTCCATGGGCGATACCCCGGTGTCCACCTGCGGCCCCGCTCCTACTTATGGTGCCCATGCCCATTACCAAGGTGTTACCGGCCCCATTCAGTAGATACTTGTTCTCCTCGTATCCCCCTTCATTCCGGTCAATGATGGTGGTGCACTCGTCTGGCACCCCACCCTGGCATTGGTCAGAGTGGTCTGCTAAAAGGTCAGCCTCAGTGCCAAGCCACACCCAGTCATGGGCGTGGTTCATGTTGCCTCCGGCCTCTAGCACTGGCACTTGTTTGTGGCGGTACCTGCAGAGGAGAGTTCATAATGAATCTGCAGTGGAGGTAAAATTTTGAACAGATGCAATTTCAAGCTGTGCTGGCATTATTAGACAATATAAGAAATGACTGAAAAGATATTAATCAAACAGAGTTGAGGGTTTTACCCCATATTAAAATATCATGAAAAAGTTAAAGAAAACTTGAAGAAGACTGCGGGCATCTAGTTCAATTTTAGGTTTTTCTTGGCTTTTTTGGCGACTTGTATACATGTTAAAAAAAAAAAAGTGACCCAAAACAATAAGCCATCTCTCTCTCTCTCTCTCTCTCTCTCTCTCTCTCTCTCTCTCTCTCTCTCTTTTAACTGCTTAACCAGTTCAGGGTTGCTGGGAGCAATCAGCTTGCAGTTGGTGAGACGCTCTTGAGATTTGTCAATATTCAGACAAAGTAGCAGCACACAAAGAGGTATACTAGAGCTTTCTGCTTATCTGTCACGTACCACTTAATAAGTTACAAACGTGATGTTCTCTGCGATTTTGAAACAAAAAGGGAGCAAACAGGATCAGGAATGAACAGGTAACTGATTACTGGATATGCCGTGAAAATATTAATCAGCTGATTTTAGAGGGTGAAGAAGGAAGGACCTCTTCCTTCGAGTGACGGGTAGGATGTACCCTTGATACAGGTGAAGCACGCTCATCGGACATTCAAACTATTGTAACTGTAATTCCTTTATTTTGTTTAATTGCTGACAATTTAATCTTTTTCCCTAATATGTATTGCTAGTAAACTAGCCTACATATGCATATGACTGGAGCAGTAGTTACCTCTCAAGAAGATGCATGTTGAGCAATTCTGTTTATGCCCATCATTAAATCTTTTTTACAATCTCCCATGTAGGTTTTTACTAAAGGTTATGATGCTGTGACAACTCAATATTGGCTTTTGGGAACCAAAAAATCTGGAATCTCACCAAAGTGTCAAGAACTTGATTTGGCTAAACTGTTAATCCGCCGATGAAAAATGGGCACCTGACTAGGTAAAATACAAACTGCCTATCAACACCAGTTTTTGGTCAATAGATCTTTTCAGTTTCACATTATAGTCTACCCAGAGATTTCTTAACCATAACATACCTATCTTAGTATTTAATCTGCATCACATTTTGTTGTTGAATTACAAGCTGAGCTCAAATTTTGGATTTCTTCATTGTTTTACCTGAAAGCAAAGCTGACACAGTTGATGAGGAAAACCAGTATTGCCAAGCAGAATACTCCCAGAAGGGCATACATCCCAATCTCCAGGTCTGACAGGCCTCTCGTGGTCTGGGTTAGCTCACTATTTCCAGTCCCCGGTACCTCCACTTGTGCCGGGTAGCTACTGTAGTCCCGTCCTTGGCTGGGACCGCTGCCTCGACTACTGCTGCTGCCACCACTGGCAGCTTTGCCACCTGAAGCACGATGGGTTACTGTGCTCTTGGTTGTCGAGCTAACCTGATGAATGGAAATAAAAACACAGGTATGGTAAATGGTTAAATTAAGTGGATTTTGTATATTCATTTGGACTCACCTAAATATGGCATTACCACATACTGCAAGACTGCTCCCAAGCACAGTGAGAGCAGTGGCCTGTTCTCAATGCTTAATGTTTTTTCATGCTTTTGCATTGGTCCCACAAAGACTCTGATCTTTGTTGTTTTTTCACGCTTTGGACATTCATGATTTGTGACCTACACTCTTGCTCCCTTTCCTATTCCAACCCACTTTTCAACCAGTCAGCAATCAGCCTACGCATAGTATTATCCGCATTGAGCTACAAGCTGTTTTTTTTTTTTTTTTTTTTTTTTTTTGTTAGACTGCATGCAAGCATGTTTGCTTAGGCTGCATACTCCTCTTTGTAGGCAAATATCTACAGAAATGGACCAAATATTTCCAAGTATGCATCATTTTGTTTCAGCATTAGCTGCTCTCTTAAGGTCTCACACGTGCACCTAAAAAATGCTCTTGCAGAGCACAATAAGGGTCATGATTTCACGCCTTTTGTGGCTTAATCGTAGAAGCAGTGAGACACTGTCCTCCCTGTGTTATAGTTATGTTATTACTATGTTTAACACAGCAGCAAATATCCATAAAACCATCTTTCCCTCACTCATACCTTCCTCATGGCTCCTTCCTCTCGGTCCACCGCTGCACTGTTAGACTTCCACTCTCCTCCATCCTTTGTCCGTTGTTCACTGGTGCTGTTATCCATCCCTCCACCATCGTCTTGCCCACCTCTTCCCATCACTCCTCTTTCTTCACTTTTTGCTCCAAACTTAACTAATACATTTCCAACTCCAGATGCCAGCACGCTCTTCCTTTTTGACTTCTGGCAAGTTTCAGAGATGACCATCTCTACTCGAAACAATGCCCCCTGTCCATCACCTTCTGCTACTACAATGGGCCAGTGCTGTTCCTAAATAACAAGCAGAACGTGAAAGTTAACAAGCATGTAGGGTCTTTACTTTACAGTATATCACTGTGAGGTGACTTGTTGTGATTTTTATATGAATATACCTGAATGGAAGTTAAGTGAACTGAATGTGGGCTAAAAGTGTGCTTCAGAAAGACAAATATAATAAAAATATAAAACGTCACGGTAAGACTTCTAGAATCCTTGATGGAGTTTTACTTTTACACTGTGGATGAGGTAAAGGAGGAAGCCAGTACCTGATTGGTAACAGAAATGACACTCTCATCCAATGAGACAGCTGAGAGTAGGAAGTCCTTGGGATCATATATATCCAGTGGTGTCACTGAACCATCGCTGTATAGGATCCATGCGCTGATCGCAGCTTCCTGAAGAGGGGAAAAAAAAAACTGCACAGTTACAACTGAAGGTTTTAAATCATTCATCCAATCATTGCAAACCTCATTAATGGCACTGGTTGAACCTCCTGTGACCTTTTGTGGAAGAAGATCAAAGAGAAGATCTGTCACTGATACGTTTCCTTGCATAAGATAGAAAGAATGATGTCATCTGATAACTGACATCAAGCGATAACTGACATCAACAAAGAGTCAAATATTAATGGTCTTGGCTTTTTGTTGACTGATTCCCCTTATTATTTTTGTGTCATGGTCTGTTTTACTTCATTGTCTAGCTCTGTGATTCCTTGATTTATTTTCCTTTTCAGTCTGTTCTCTATTATCCTGATGTATTTTGCTCTGGGTCTCTCCATTTGCCTTTTCTTTTTATCTTGTTTTTTGTTTGTTTGTTTTTGTTGTTCATCACTGTACATTATTATTGTGAATGTTGCTGTACCTTTTAAGTCTTAAGTCGGCTTCTTAGTGAAACATTTTGTTCAGTGAACCTGCTACTTCCCAAATGTCTGCATTTTGATTTTCTATTAAACTTTAAAACCATGAAAGTTGATACATGCTATTTTAGAAGCTTAGTAACTACTTGATGCGATACGCCTCTTGGACTCACCCTGCTATTAGTTTCTGAACGATGGGTGTCTCGCTGATGGACTGTAGGCCAATCCCAATGTCCACATTTCCAAGCTCTCAAACTTTGTGGCATATTCCTGCTAAATCCATAAGGGCTTAGGGCTGTCCCAGTGTAAAATCAAGTGCATGAGAGCTCTTTGACAGACATTTTAAACCATTTAGGAACACCTTCTATAAGACAGCATTACTGCAGACTTCGCCCAGTGTAATTATCCACATCTCATAGCACAGTAATTTCAAACATGGGGTTATCAGGGGACGCACAAAACATTGGAAAGCTAATAATAGAATAGCATATATTTAGAAACATATCTTGCAAAGTGATATTGCAAATTGCCGTCTCATTCTGTTCATCAACTGCTGCAGAAACAGGTGACCTCATTCTGTGAGCATTTACTGCATACATTACCACACAGGTTTGATTGTTGGGGTTTTCTCTTTATCTCTGTGGGAAGAGTTTCTTTATTTTTGGCAATAAGCTCAATTGAGCAGCTTTTTAATATATTTATTTAGTGGTATTTTACATTTTTATAATTTTTTTCAAATGTAAAATTTCTTAGAAAAACTAGTTACTGTAAAATAACTAACTAGTTTAAGTTGATCAGACTAGATTTAAGTAGTTTTAGTATCTTCCACTTTAATAAGTGTAAGTTTGCAAAGCTATGCTTTCAAAATAGCTTCCCAAACAATGTTCATACACGTACACAACTGGCATCTGTGCAGCAGTTTTGTGAAGAGAAACAGTTTTTTCTGAATTGCCTTTTTAAAAATTCCATTACAATAAACTGTAAAAAACAAACAAACTGTAATTTAACACAATTTATTCTATAATTTTACACATATTTCAAAATACACTGCATTTTGAAATATGTGAAATATCAATAAAATCACAAAAATGCAGTGAATCAACATGTCTAATGTTAAATGTGAAAAAATTACCTGTGAATAAACATACTGTAAGATGTAAAAATAGTCACAAGTGTAACATAATTTTATGAATATGTCATGTTTGCTCTAAATATAATTAATTTTTTATTTCATTTTATACAGAACAGAAAATTTAATTTTTAAGGGCTTTTTTTGGCGCCTCAGCTGCCAGAATATTTCTGTGATTTGACAAGATTTTTTTAACAGTGACATTTTTCCTATTGTAATACAGAAAAGGTGAATGTCTCCTCCTAAAACAATCTCACAAAGGTAATGAAGGTTTAGTGTCAGAAACATCGGTATCTCTCTTTGCCTCGCGTGTAGCTTCCCTTATCTGAATATTTCTGTAATTTCTACATTGTTCTATTTTTAAACATCTTTCTCTTTTTTTTTTTTTTTACCCTAAATTCTTTTCCTTCTCACTGTCCATCCTCATAGCGGTACCATCTCAACACAGGTATTCCTGAATGATGTAGACAAACAGAGAAAAGACAAATACTTGAGCTGCTTCCTGCCCTGTTAGCCCTTGTACTGGTATTTATGCTGCAGGAATTCTAAAATAAAAAAAGTATAAAGAGAAGACAACATGTACTATATAGCTTTATACAGTATAAAATAATCCTTAGCAATGCAATTAAAGAGTCAAGAATAACTTTTAATATGGTACCCTTAGAATGCATTATGCAGATATGTGGGTGTGTGCAACCGGGTGTGTATGATGATATAAGGGATCAAAGTGGAGACTAAGAGAAGTTAAAGATTTTAAAATGTTATAACAATTTTTGTTTCACTGTGTTAGTAAACATAGGTGACAAATTGATTGCTGTGATTTAATTTATTTTGTTGGATTGTATTTAGGACTTGAAGTTTCATTAAAAAAAAGAAATTGCTGTTGTAATCTGGAGCTGTTGTAATTGCTATAGCCTTGAAGTTACATTTCCCTAATTTGAAACTGATTACAGGAGAGATAGCATCTAGATAATGTTCGCAGCACAGAATTACTATTTAAGAGCTGTGATTACAGCCTTTAGGGAATTACTGTGGCGAGAGGAGCAGAAAAAGATGGTGCCCATCACTTTATCTGTGTGATGTGAACCTAAAGGCGCAGAGCTGTCTGCATGTGAATCACATGTTCAAACCAGATTTTGATGCACACAACAGTGAGAGGATGTGATGGCTTGCAAAAACTGAAATGTTCTGTGTAAGAGCACTGGCATTTTCCGTGGGGACAAACATTTTTATGTAGTTCAGCCCGCCCGCCTGCCCTCTGACAGCTGCGATAGGCTCCAGCTCCCCCATGACCCTGAATTTGGTATTTATATAACCTTGTCTCCTTTTGGGGACAAGAAGTAAGTCTGCTTAATGGGATCTTAACATTTCAGTAAGAACACTTGGTTTAAGGTGATCTCCTACCTGCTTAGGTGTGTGTAGCAAGTCAGCAGCTGTAGTTGTTAGCTGTATGGCCTGGGAATTTACAGGACTCGGAGTCATTGTGAGGGACAAAGATGCAACCAACTGGACTCCCAGGTCTGTAATGGTGACCTATAGGTAAACAACATGTATGTGTTTGTCATTCACAGAAACAACCAATAAAAAAAAAGTTCCTTTTTTTTTTTTTTGCCCCCTTTTTAGTGACTAGAAAGGACATTAAGGTTTGGTTATTCTCTTGTATGATGCTAAATAGTAAAGTCAATCCCTTTAAAGCTGTTTGGATTCAGCACCTTTGGAGCTCTGCAGGTCATTTGGAAGGCAGATGCATTAATATAGCATAGTGGCAAAATAAGTCATTCTATTGTACAACCTTTAACATTTAGACAGTCAACATGCTATGAGTAAGTAAATCATAATGCTTTTTGTATACTTTGACATATCTTGCCATGGCCTGATGCTGCACTATTCAGTGCACAATAAATATGCATAATTTGGATTTATTACTGTATGTACAGATGCTGCCCTAATAAACACACGTTAACTTACTCTGTGAAGAACTTTGGATGTTGTTTTTTGTTTGTTTGGTTTTTTTTCCCTCAGACTATTCACCCCTAGTATAACCTGTAATCTACAAAACTCTACTCAAGAAAAAAGAACCTACATCTGAAATACATATTTACCTTGTCATCTAATACAGTTACAGTCTTCTCTGCCAGAATAGAGTCAGACAGGGGGGACAAAACCTGCAATAAAGGACAACACAAAAAAGTGAAAAAACAAGCAAACATATTTAAGTTCAACGTTGATTGCCTGCCTGCTAACAATGTAAAACAAACAAAACAAACAAAACATAACTGGTGAGCTAGATGTGCAAAAAACCAATGGAATATGAGTTTGTGTCTCATAACAGGAACAAGTAACCATGTTTTTTTTGGTTTTTTTTCAAAACTGGTCAATGGCAAAAGTGCCCCATAGATGAACAGATGTTGTTTCCACATAAAACAGCTGTCCTGTTAGACCCTCTCTCACAAAGCAAGAAATATTGTTAACATTATTGCCTTATTGCTTTGTTTTAATAATACATTAGCAATTAGTAAACAATTGTGAACAGAGAGCCACACAGTGTCCACTGCAGGGACACAGTCTATTATATCTGGACAGCTGTTATGACATATAAACACATTCATGTCATATCTACATGGAGAGTCCATCCTTTTTGTATGTGATGAAGTTCTTATGTCCAGACTATCCCGTTGCCTCTCTGCCCCCTGATGATTTTAAGTGCCTTTTTCTTCTCACAAGCAACAATATTTAGTTTAACTGTTAAAATCAAAAGTCCAAGGATGCCCAGGAACATGCAGCACATGCCACCTATTCTTTTCAACCAAGACTAAAGATCGAGAAAATACAGCGAGCCTGCAGTTATTCAATGTTTAAATGTTTGCCGGTAAGTTCTGCTACTCAGCTGGTAGTGGTAATCTCTCGGGGCACTTTACTGAGCAGCAGTCTTTGAGCGTTAATTTCAGTGGTCACTGAGACATAAAAGGAAGGTGCTTTTATAGAACAACCAGACAAATCTGATTTTTAAAAGGGAAAAATAAAGTTTTTGAGCTAAAAGGTTTTCTAAAATATTAGGTTTGAAAAAAAAAAAACAACAACTTATTTTTCCCATGGAAATTACACTTCTTCCATCTTTGCTGTTCAGGAATATAATGTCTCTGATTGTACTTGGAAATTAGTGCGTGCAGTTTCTGTATAACAAACAGGGAAAGGCAGTGCACAATAGAGATGCTTTTTTTGTTGTCTCAGTGAATATTTCCTTAAGGTTAAAGTTTAACATTGTCAGTGAAGCAGCACAAACCACCGCAGTGCCATATAAACTTGCAGCAGTTAGGAAGCTAACACACACAGACTGATCAAATGAGTCATTGATTCATTTTTACATTCTGCACAGCATGTCTGAGACACACATGCAAATGCACACAGACACACATGGATCTGTAAAAGCTGATGGTGCTGGTAGTGTGTGTGGAAGCTCTCATCAGACAGTGTAACACACCAAGTAATGAAAAGACAAATGCACACAAACGCACACAGGCTGTGTTCTCGTCTCCATTCCAGCTGTGCCCCAGTGTGTCAGCATTCAACTAAGACAACAAGGCAAAACTAAAGACAACTAAAATGAAAACAGAGTGTACGAAAAGAAAAAGGGGGGAGAGTGTAAGTAAGATGGCGGGCAAGCAAGAGGGAAATAAATGGAGTAGGTGTCAGAAGGAGAGAGACAATGACAAATAGAGGAGGACAGTAAGTGAGAGGGAGCAGAAAGAAGGAGCATGAAAAAGATTGGGGTACAGATGAAGACGGGGAGCAGCAGACAGACACTGATAGAGATTAGGAGCCCCGTGCTCTAGTGTACTACTTCGCCTGGCGACAGGAGGACAGGCAGATCTGATTGGTGTACAAAGACAATCTCTCAGCAAATGTGTCGGGGCGTCAAACTTAATCCCACCCTCAGCAAGGTAACAAAATACAGTGATTGACAGCTCTGGGATTGCTCCTCAAGGCCGGCAGAGTATAACAGGGTGAGAAAGAGAGACTGGAGAGAGAAAGGAAAGAGAGAGAGATGGGGAAAAGAGGAAGAAGCAGAACTCAGGAAGACAGAGCTGGGGGCTAAAATTGAAATGTCAAACTATCAAATGACGCCTGTCAACTCTGGCATCTCAGTGGGAATTCTGGGTAAATTCTGTCTCCTGGCTCCCAAACCGTCCACAGCTGTATGTGAGTGTGTGCGCATGCATAAATTAATGCAGAGGTCCCCTGCTAACACACACTCAGCTGTTACCAAAAACCGCACCATTTCTGCACTGAGCTCAGTCACTGAATGCAATCATAAAAATACACAGTTTATATACCTGTGATCCATACAAGACAGAGCAGAAAACAACAAAAGACAAAACTGATGATGACTGCAAAATATTTTGTGCCTTTGCTTTAGCTCTGCTGGATAACAGTGTAGCAGTAATGCAAGAGAGCAAACCACAGAACTGTGCTCCACTGTCACGCTCAGTTACAATGGCCAGGCTCATTGGAATTCAGAAAGTGCACAACTGTGCTCAGTGCGTATGTGTGCAATTTGTGAACATCACACTGAGATGTCAGGGCCAAATTCAACAGTTAATTGTCGCTAATTGTATAACAGGCTCGCAGGGGAGTCTTATAGATGAAGAACAGGGATGGTGTTTACATCACCGGAGTACTTATGGCTGTAATGTGAAGTGTCAAATTACACTGTGCTTGACATAATGAGATATTTTCAACTGTCTTTTTCTGGACTCTGTAAAAAGTGGTGAAAACACTGCTTGTGGATTTTCTTTTTCTTATATTTAAAAATATTTTTACTATGAATGTAAAAACAAAAACAATACTGGGATAGCAGGCTGACCATAGACTCCATCCATCCATCCATCCATCCATCCATCCATCCATCCATCCATCCATCCTTCTTTTGGTGTTACAGATTATAATATCAATGGATTTAGTTCAAATAAAAGAGGAAGAGATGGGTTGCATGTTTAGTGATGAAGCTAGCAAAGAATACCTGTATATTGGTGATCCCCAGGTCCCGCCCGATTAAGATTCTTCCATCTATTAGTCTGGCAATGCGAGGATCTTCTACCTGTAGAATACAGAAACAGCAGGCAGTGAATTCAGGTGTTTTCAGTGCCATTACCACAGGTGCATAAAATCAAGCACCTGGCCCTTCACTCTGCCTTTACAAACATTTGTGAAAATATGGGTCATTCAAAAGAGCTCACTGAATTTGAGCGTGATAGTGCAATATGATGTCACTGTTGCAACAAGTCAATTTATTTAATTTTTGTCCTCCTATATATTCCACGATCAACTGTAAGTGATCTTATTGCAAGTGGAAGTGTTTAGGAACCACATCAACTCCTGCACAAAGGGCCAGACCACATAAAATTACAGAGCGGGGGGTTACAGAGTGCTGAGGCACACAGTGAGCCAACGCTCTGCTGACTCAATAACTTCACAGTTCCAAACCAAAATGTTCAACCCTTCCTTTGAAGAAGCTGCGGCCTGCAAGTGAGTAGAACTGTACTGTTTGTGAGCATTTGTGCATACCCACCTTTAACTGGTCCAAGACCAGATGAGTGATATCAGCTTGCCAGTCAGCACCCAACATGTAAACCATCTCTCCACCTGGGTCAGATGGCTCTGCGACAAAATGAGTGAGGACCCGCACCAAAGCGTACTGGTACTGAAAGATCGAGAGGAAGATCAAATGTAGACTCTGACGCTAAACCACACAAAAGTCTCTTATTTGACTGCTTGTGAATAAAGAAAAAAGTTCAATATCAGCACCTCAGTGTATAGTCAGATATCTTTCAGGTTAAACTGCCTTTAAAGTGACCACTTGTAAACAATCCTGATTTTCCAACAATCAAATGATACCTGCAGGGTGCAGCCTTTGCCCTTTCTGTCATCGTCCTCATCATCTTCACTGTCTCTGGTAGGTCTGAGTAAAAAATAAATAAATAAATAAAAGAGACGGAGATAAAATAAAGCGAGGGTCAGATTATCTGGTAATTAAATGTCCCCTTTCCCCTCCCCTCTCAGCTCCAGCTGATGTACTGGATTATCTCAGCTTCAGGTTACACTTTAAGCCAAATTAAAAACACTTGGTTTTCTAATCCACATTTTAAACACTTTACTTGAACAATAAGCATTTATTATGAGACCTGGATGGCAAAAATATTTTAAACATAACTGGTCAATTTTCCATTCTCGTGTACAGTAGTACTGTCTGTGGGCAGCATATCTAAACTATAGTAACAGCTCTTTGCACCATTAACAACAAAAATCATTTACATTACAAGAGGTTCTTGATACTGTCAGATATGTTCTTGGTACTTTCAGTACCAAATGAAATGGAACAAAGTCACTATTCATCAGGGATTTAAATCAGTGTTTGCAGCAGAACCAAATTTGTGACACTAAGTCAAACAACGATCACTTCACATGCTTCAGCTTTGCTACGGCATCAAAAAGAAAAAAAAAGTATTATAATTATTGTATTTGTATTACAACAATAATACAAATGTTGCTTCAGTTTAACAGGGATTTTTTTTAATTTAATATTTAGACCAAACATATTTTAGGCAATTTCTGTATTTTTGTTTTGTTAATCCAGTAAGCAGCAATCTACTAATAAATACACTTGTGGACAGTTGCATGTCTGTCTTGTTAACATTTATGATTCTTTTATTTCACAAAAAGAAAAAAAAAACTGCAGCAGTTATTAATCAAATCAGATGTATTCTAATCAAATAAAACTTCTAATCAAATCCATTTTTTCTGCCAATCCAAAAACAAATAAAAATAAACTAACAGAAAACTGCTCTCCATTGAGAATAATTGAGAATATAGCTTTCTGCACAAATAAACACACATTCGTTCACCTTTGCCTCCCTCTGTGTAATCTCTATGAATGACCATATGCACACACAGGATCACGTAATCACACAAGAACATACAGTCAAAGTACTGCCTCTGTGTCTTATAACTGTCCCATGAAACCCAGGTGATATTACAGGAATTTTCTTTCTATTACCCGGTGCCCCAGTTGCACATGTGTCTGTGTGAGTGTGTGCACCTAATAGTGCTTGTGTTTCACTCTGTCAGACAGTGGTTTGGGGAGATGGAGGTGTGTTTGTGCACGCGGCTTGGTGGCTACCTGAGCAGAAATTGCCAAAAATTGAAAAATAGGCCCAGCAGAACAAAATGGAAGAGTGGCAAGATGGGGAATAGGAGTAAAACACAAACGCACATACCTGTTCTACAAATACACAATCAAACATGAAGGCACAGAAGCACAATGATGCTTAGATTAATTATAAACTGTGTAAACGTCCAGGAAACGTTCACTTTCCATCTTCGGATACTGTTACGTGTTTTTTAACACTGGTAAGAATTAAAGTCATTGTCTTTGTCAAAAATGCCACTTAAGATTTCTATATTTCAGTTCAACTGTGAGAGAATTTAGAAAATATAGAAAATCGTGGGTATATCCCAAAATCAAAGACAAATCAAATGTTTCAGAGAGAAATAGGATTCAAAGGATGCCTGTAGATATAAGCCTATGGGACTGATTCATTACCTGGGACAGCCACACGTGTCTCATATGAGAATACAGAACAGGGTAAAAACACTTCCAGAACCAGCACTTCCTCACAGGTCACTGTTCGTTTCTAACAGCAGGTGCTGGCGTTTCTGTTACCCCCCTTTTAATGGCCTTAAAATTTGTTTCTTACCATTTACGATTTTTCAGGGAGCAGGGAGAACAACTCTCTTTGCAGCATGAATGAAAATCACTTACATGAAATGCGCTGCATTTTGATGAAATTATACTTATGCCTACATCTTCCACTGCGCGTTTCACTCCCTCATTCCCTCAAGGTCAGACAGGCAAATTACCTCTTGTTAGTGATGATTGGCACCCTCCAGCCCTTGACCTGACTGAGCTCAGTATCTGACACATCTATCTGGAGCGGTAACTTGGGCACCCAGACGGTGAGCTGAAGCTGAGCAGATAGGTGCAGGTACGAGAACTTGACTGTTAAAGACTGCCGACCACGCATTTCTTTGCCATTCACCAAAACCTGGTCACAGTTTGGGGAAACCTAAAAAGAGGAAAAAGACAGATTGAGACTGGGACAACATGCTTGCTGAGTATGACATTTTAAATCGAAAGCATTTAGTGCTGTCCACAGAAACAGATGCGGCCTCTGTAGCGTGTTGCTCAAGCGCAGCCTAAACCAAGTTTTCACAGTAATTATAGTCTTGCATCCAGTAATATATTTGTCACAGATTTCTTACAGGTTTATTAATCTTGTAAAGCACTTTGCAAAACTGTTCTGTAATGTGCCCTAAAAGAAAAGGTTAATAATGCACTTCTTCCTGTAGCATTAGTGGCATTTCAGGTTTGTGAATTCTCTCGGCACCTTCGCCAACCTGAAGCAACATATTAAATATGGAACATTCACCGGGCTCAAATCAGTAAATCATTTTAAGACATTAGTACAATAACACTGAATATATAAGACAGCCAACAAGAATCCTGGGAAACAGTGAACCAGTGGATTTAGCAAAATGCATGATTTTGTTTGAATTAAAATTTTAATAATTTTAATTAATTCATTCATTCATTTTTCAAATATAATGCTATGAGACAAGTCACTGTCTAATAAGACGGAGCGCAGAAGAGAGTTTGACCTTTGACCTCTGGGTGGAGCAATCCATTCAAGCACCAAATGGGACACAGTGCCAGCAACTGGTAATATTTTAAACTGAAATAACTTTATTCATAAAATAAGTGTAATGTATGAACATATAAAGAAGCACATTTGTTTTTAATACAGATTTTTAATTCCTGCCCAATTGGACAACATTATGCAGTTCAACCACCTTTCTTCAGGGCATTAATGCTAAAGCTGCGGTTCTCATCTTTGGTCTTGGGCACGGCTTGTTTTAGGTGAGTGATGCGATATGTAAGCAAACCATCCGGTAACATGACCTTGTACAAACTTACTGGAAATGGACACAAGAGCTTTTTATGGGAGGGAAGAAAGCGATTGGACTGTTGGAGTGATTCACTGGACAGCGAGGACATGATGAGAATGACTGAGGAAGCTCGGACCCCAGTATCAGGTTTGAACAGTTAGGAAGCCAGGGGTCAGTTCAGGGTCAGACACATACGATGTCTCAGTAGCCGAGTGTTTACCACGAGGACTCTAATGCAAAGCACCAGGTCCCCGGTTTGAGTCCCGACTAGTGGGCTCATTCACTTCCTGTAACTCACCTTCTCTCGCCTGCTTTATTTCTTCTCACCCAAAAACAAGCATTGCTTTCATAAAAGGCGCTGTTATGTTTCCTGTTGTCCTGATGATTTGAACCTTTTTCAATGTCTGACTGCGTGACTGATTGAGTAGACTTTTTTTTTTTTTTTTTTTTTTGGATAAATCACTGTGCATGTTTTAATTTGGACATAAGGTCACAGTTTCTTAAAATACCACATTGGCTATATTTCCATATGCACAGTTCTTTATATGATACCTAAACTATATAAAATCTTGCATTATTGCTTTACAAAGGAACCACAGAGTTATTAGGTAGGAGAAAGGAAACAAAAAAGCAATTATGTTCCCAGTGACAGCAGACAAATATGTTTCTAGATATCTTAACAAAATGGAACAAAAGTTCAGCAGCTCTGAAGCAAAAGCAAGGGCAGCTATAATTTCTAAATTGGCATAAAGTCAGTTTAATATAATTTATTTATGACTGCTTTAGAAAAAAGTATGTCATGAAAATTGCAACCCTAAAATATTTAGAAAATGTAATATATGCTGCAGCAAAACAATGTTAAACCGACTCTCCCGCCTATCTTTGTATAATTCTATGGCCATTAATCCATCCCTCAGAAGTTTATAACTTCTCCACCCTCTTCTCATCCCTCCTCCCACCTTTTCTTTCATCTCCCCACGCCTCAGATGTTCTGTTCTGTTCTCCCCACCGATTCCTATTTAACCCTAAAGCACATGAACGTTCATTTCCTGTTTTCTGACTTCTTCACCCTTTTTTTGTTTTTACACCCCGGTCTTCTTGCTTTTTTAAACCTGTTTATTAGGTTTTTCCACTCAGCCGCACCCGCGTTGCAGAAATTCCTGTATTATACATCACCTCTTACAGATGACTGCTTGAGAAGCTCATGCCCATACCACGGAGTTTGTATTATGAAATCTTTAACACTGCAAATAACCGGGACAAACAAACTGAAGGTAGATCCAAAGAGAGCCAACATCTCCTCATGTGGGGAAAGTTCTCCTCTTTGAAGGATGAATAAACATTTAGCACTGTGGCCTGACATGTTCTGGAATCAGTGAATCAAACGAGCTGCAAACTCTCTGTGATTCAGTGCTTCTGCCCTGATGAAGGTAACTATTTTGGTTACATTATCAACAACATCGTCAATTTTTAGCACTGACTTACACGACACCTCCTGTTGTATAAACTAATGCAAAAATACCAATTTCAGTTTTGGGCTCATTTCACTCACTTTGTCAAAAATCCAACATTTTTCACTGGCAGATTTGGACAGCTGTTGGTTGTAACACCTGCAAGTTTGTCCCATTTCAGCTCAAGCCCATCAAACCATGCAGTTACCTCCTCGAACAAATCACTCCCTGTCGTGGTCCTTTTCATTCAGCACACTGTTGCCAGTTCCTCCGTAATCTGAAACGCTTTCATTATCCCACGTACAAAGAGGAGTAACTGGGCTGTGCCACAGATATCACGGCTCCTGTCCGGAGCCAAGGAGAAAGTCAAATTGTCTGCTTTGTTTTTCAAGCTCCAGATCTCTCTAAATGTCTCTAATCCATCTTATTATGGTTCGCCTGAAGAGGGGCACATTCTCAAATGCTTTTTTTTCAGGGCATATTGGCACGGCAGAGTCCACCAAACACTCTGACAAGCTCAGAAAGTGTTTGGTGGCTGAAATGGGACAAACTGCAGGATGTATACTTTGTTTGTTTGAATCTTAGTTTCCCATCGACCTCATTTGGGCGGATTTGGGATGTGGTCCGCGGGCCATACAATGCCCGGATCTGGACTAAATGGATAGCTGTAGACTGATTTTGCCAGTGCATAGGTTTTAATTTAATATCATAGATTAACTCAAACTGAATTTGACCTATGACCTATGAGTACTGAGTGTGAGTGTGTGTGTGAGCGTGTGTGTGTGATAATACACTATAGTGCTAAAAGCTTTCACTCACCGATCCAAATAATTGAATTCATGGGTTCCAATCACTTCCATGACCACAGGTGTATAAAATGAAGCACCTAAGTGCTTCTACAAACATTTGTGAAAGAAGAGCTCAGTGAATTCCAGATGATGGGTTGTGATAGGATGTCGCCTGTGGAACAAGTCTAGTTGTTAAATCTCCTTGCTACTAAATATTCCACGGTTAACTGTTAGTGGTATTAAAACAAAGTGGAAGCCGATTGGGAACAACAGCAACTCAGCCATGAAGTGGTAAGCCACGTCAAATCAGAGAGCGGTGTCAACGGCCGCTGAGGTGCAGAGGTCGGCAACTTTCTGCAGAGTTGTTTTTCAGGAGTTGGGCTCGGCCCCTTCAGTTCCAGCGAAAGGAACTCTTAATGCTTCAGCAATCCAAGACATTTTGGACAATTTCACACTCCCAACTTTGTGGGAACAGTTTGAGGATGGCGCCTCCCTGTTCCAACATGGCTATGCACCAGCTCACAAAGCACGGTCGATGAAGACGAGTCCATAAAGCGAGTTTGGTGTGGCCAGTCAATGGCCTGCACAGAAGCCTGATTGTAACCTGAGAGAGCACCTTTGGGATGAATTAGAGTGGCGACTGTTAGCCAGGCCTTCTCCAACATCAGTGTCTGACTTCACAAATGCACTTCTAGAAGAATGGTCAAAAATTCCCTTTAACTCAACTCCTTCCCAGAAGAGTTGAAGCTGTTACAGCTGCAAAGGGTGGGCCGAAATCAAGAATGGGATGTCACTCATGGTTTGATTGCATGTGAAGGCAGACGACTGAATACTTCTGGCAATATAGTGTATTTTTAATGAGATAGTCATAGATGGGAACATCAACATGGTGAGATTGAGGATATCATAAGATGATCTTGTTTCAGCTTGATGATGAATGTTTATTACCTCTTTTTTCTTCCTTACGAAACACTTTGATCTGAAAAGAGGTTAACATTTTGTACATCAGAGCTAAACCATTTCTTCCCTATCTGCTCTCACCTTTTAATTTCTTTCAATTTAACTTTCTCCTCTATGCTTCAGCTCCTGTAACATAAAAGGAAAGTTGCCCAACCCCTCTCCTCTCCACTTCCTCTTTTCAATTTCTATTTTTTTCTCTCTCTTTAATTTTCTTTATATCTCTTTCAACATCCACCATTTCCCTCTCTTGACCTGCTCTCTTTCTTTTGTCTCCACTTCATCCTCCCCCCTCATCACACAGTCTCCCTCTTCATCTTCCTCTCTCTCTGAAACCTGATTTACCGCTTGTTAACATCAAAGGGATGTTAGACTGTTGGTGCCTCAAACTATTTCTCCAAATCATTTTTATTTTCTAGGTGTAAATCAGTGTGACTGCTGCATGGTTACTGTGACAGGCTTTGGTTTCCAATGAAGGTATAAAACATCAGAAGTCAGCGGACATCACAATGGTTCTTCTTGAACTACCACTAAAGTTAATTGTTCATGTCTGTTATTTCTACCTTAGGTTTGCTGAATTATCTCTGTGCAAGGACTGGATACCCCGAGAGAACATTTAAGCAAAATCAAGTTATAGTCCATTGGAAAAGTTTGTAGAAACAGTTCTTGAACTTTTAAGCTGAGAAACGAAGGAGTTTTTAAGTTTACTAATTTCTTATTTGAGCAGAAAAAAAAAATACAATCTCTTCTTCAAAAATGATGGTATATGTGTCCAATGATGTTTCGTCGTGTAGATCAGAAGGATATATTTAAAATTTAAATATTTCTTTATATCTTTTTTTTCTCATTTATTTATGCTCTGTAGTGTTTTCCGTTTGCAGCCTCTGAAATGTTTTGATGTAGTACTTTTGGCTGTAGGAGGAAGCCGCTTTGATTGAAAAGCCCTGCGAAACACTGCTGTGCTCTACCTACTACTGTTTTCAGCCACTGGTGAAAACTTTAAAGCACTTGCCAAGTTCAGAGGTATTTCCCTCAGGAATTAGTGGACACCAAAATGGTGACGTTATATGGATCAGGACACAAACACATGAATGCTAATGTTGCTTGGTGTTTGTTTTTCTGTGTTGATCACTGACGTCTTACAGTTTTTCTCAGGCGTTCTGGGCCACTTCTAACAGTTGATGTGTTTAAGCAGTATCTGAAATCCATTGAAACGGTGTGCTACGTGTGCCTGTCAGATAGCACCTCATTTTTAGCATTTTAACCCTTTATGCATGAATTGAGCTTTTCCTGTCTTGTTTCGCTCCTCTTCTACATTTCCCTATGTGATCTCTTCTCATAGTTCCCTCCTGTTCTCAGTTCCTAATTATCACTCAGTGCTGTCCCCTCCCTTAGTCTTTGTCCTAGTGTTTATGAATCTCAGCTGATGGATGGATTTATGTTTTATTCCCTTTTGTATTTTGGACTGGGCTACGAACCCTGTTTTAAAGGTTGGCTCTTTGCATGCTTAATTCCTGACTTTGTGTCCTTTACTCGATGACTTGATTCATTGATGCAAAAACTTATTTTGATAAATTAATAGTTTGTGGTCAATCATGGCCTTTGGTGCATGTGCACTCTCCTCCAAAAAATATTCAAACACTGTGGCGGATCCCTTTATTTTTGTTTTTTTTTACTCAAAAACATTTAAAAAGATGAACATGAGACAAAAGATCAACATTTCAGCTTTTATTTCCAGGTATTTACGTCTGGATCTGATACACAGTTCAAAAGAAAACACCTTTTGTATGAACCCACCCATTTTTCATTTTACAGATCCAGCTGTAAAGCTGAAATGTTGATCTTTTTGTCTCATATTCATCTTTTTAATGTCAAACTCAAATGTGTTCAATCTACAGCAAAAATAAAGTGATCGGCCTCACTGAAAGTTTTTGGAGGGGAGTGTATGAGCTGTTTTAAGAAATCAGAGAACTTTAAAATATTGGGAGAAATGTGCCATCACCATTGAGATGGCTAGCAAGTTTGCAGCTAAAACTTATGGCACAAAACCTGTGGATCAAACAACAGCAGACTCGGGGGCGTGGCCAAAGACATCATGTCAATGTCAAATCTATTCAACCAAACTGAATGATAAATTTAAAGGCTAATTTTCAGTTATATTATTCACAGCTGTTCTTATCATGCTGCTTCTGATAAATCTAATCTGAGGAACTAACAATGTTTCATGACTTTCTTCTACAGCAACAACAAATACTGCTGTGTTATTGATGACAACTTTAGGCCCTAAAGTCAGGTGTCACCCAGTCAGTGAAAAATATAAAGACTGGCAAGTGTAATGAAAAATAGAGGAGGGACAGCTGAACACCAATATGGTCCCAAAATACTTATATTCCAGAACACAGGCCTACTTTAAATTATATTTCTTGACATTTGCATGAGATAAATATTGGCCACCTCTTTCTCCACACTCAGTGACATTCCTTCTCGCTACCTGTTTGAGTCTGCCACAAAATTTATATATATTTTTTAAGTTTGTGTTTCTTCTACTGCACCTCCGGGGCGCAACATAATTTATTTTTCTTCTATAGCACGAAATGCACATAATGTAATATGCATAATAGTACTGCAATTACTTGCAACAGTCAATTTAAAAACATTACTTGTCATGTCTCTCGGCCTCTTAGAGGCTGAGAATTCAAGATGTGTTATATTTTATAAACCTTTACCTTCACCAATAAACAGTTTGATTGGCAGCCATGCCCATGACATAACATTGCCTCCACCATGTTTCTTGGATAATGTGGAAAGCTTTGGACCATAAGCTGTTCCTTTCCTTTTCCATGCTTTTTCTCATTTTGGTACAAGTTAATTAAGTTGGTTTAATCTGTCCAGAGAAGTTCTTGAGTGTAACCACTGGTTTGCTCCTTGTTATAAATCCTCTGTATTGACAGTGCTGTAAAAAAGGATGTGCCCTTTCCTATTTTATTTTAATTTTTTTGCATATTTATCACACTTCCATCTTACAGAAAACATTTTAATATTCGACAAAGATAACCTGAGTAAATACAAAATGCACTTCTTAAATTTATTAAGGGAAAAACTGCTTTAGGACCCGGGTGACTTGATTGCAGTTCTTGATTCCAAGGGTGGCACAACCAGGTGTTAGGTTTGGGGGGCAATTACTTTTTCACACAGGAACAGCTATGTTTGGATAACCTTTTTCTCTTAATGAAAGAAATCATCATTAAAACGCTGCATTTTGTACTTACTTGTGTTATCTTTGTCTAATGTTAAAATTAGCTTGATGGTCTGAAACATTTAAGTGTGACAAATTTACAAAAAACTAATAAATAAGACCAGTGCGAATACTTGATAAGCCTACCTCCTCAAGAGTTTTCTTGACTTGGCTAGATGTTGTGAATTTTTTTTTTCTTTTTTCCTAACTAAGATCATCCAATTAAGTTGGTTTTCCAGATATTTTCGTGTTGGTGGTTTTTAATAGCTTTCTTTTGTTTTTTCTTGCATTCTCTTTGGATGTCATATTGAGATATCAATGAAAAGCCTTCAGCTGATCCAAACTGCTGCAGCTAGAGTACTGACAGGGACTAGAAAGAGAGAGCAGATTTCTCCC
>JAVDPK010002340.1:170574-190711 GCA_034780415.1 Cichlasoma orientale
CGGAAAAAAATCGAATCGTGACCCCAAGAATCGATTCTGAATCGAATCGTGGGATTCCCAAAGATTCACAGCCCTACCAGTTACTATTTAATACTTACATATTTTGGGTGAAAGATGCAAAGTAGGGGATCAGAGATTACAAACAAAAACACTGAGTGTTTTACATGCAGTCTGTCTGCACGCAAAGAGGCGGAGCCATTATTGAGACGGTGAGCTCAGGTGGAGCAAAAGGAAATGTTTGTCTAGCGTCTAAGGCAGCAGCGCTTTTTTCTGTAACCACCATTAAAAATTTTACTGGGAAACAGCTGGAGGTCCTTCATCAACCACGTGATCAGCAAGTGAAGAAAAGAGAACTTTGTAGCTGCTCCATCCACCGCTGTTTGTTTCACACAGCGAAAAATCTGAATTTCAGCTACGGAAAATATAATATGCAGATGAATAAGACAAAAGTATTTCTTATCCGATTACTTTATTTATTGATGGAATAATCAATAGAATACTCGATTACTAAAATAATCAATAGTTGCAGCCCTATTACTGTCACAATTCCACCGATGAAACATTTTGTTCTCACTGACTGTTTTTCCTCTTCATACATATGGTGGCAAAACCTCAGTGGGTACTGTAGTATTTAGAGCCTTCGGTAAATTGAACAAAAATAGAAATGGAGGAAAACAACAAGCAAAAGAAAACAAAACATGGTGCCCTTTGGGTAGTGAAGTGACATGCCAGTTGTGGAAATAGTAAAAATTGTTTCACCTCCAACTCATCTCACCTAGAAACAGCAATATATTTTAACAATCTATATCCCAATAGAATTCTAAAAGATAGTGTTACCGGGACCCCACCCAGGCCTGGGGAGGGAGCTTGAAGGAGAGTGCCTGGTGGCCGGGCCTTAGTCCGTCGGGGAACCAGCCAGGCGCAGCCCCAAGAAGAGACATGGACCCAGTGAGGTTCCTTAGTTATCAAGGCTGGCTATTGGGACATGGAACATCACCTCTCTGGTTCTGGTAGGGAAGGAGCCTGAGCGACACTGACGTTTTCACCACTTCCATGCACCTTTGGGCCAATCAATGGCTCCTGACTGTTGTTTGCACTTATGTGCCAAATGACAGTTCCAAGTAGATAAGGTTTGTCACATGCACAGTTATACATGGTATAATGTATTTTGTACCTGCAGCTAATAGTAAGAAGTAAAAGTATATAAATAAGAATAAAAATATGTAATTTACATGTCACGACACACAAGATAAAAATATATAAATATCTAGTCGGTATGTTATTGCAGCCGTGTTAGTAAGCGTATTGTATGGTATAGTGCAAGTTACACAGAATAGAATAGAATAATTTACATATACGCGGTTTTCTTGGAGTCACTGAGCAGGGTGCTCGAGGGTGCTCCATCCAGTGACTCCATCGTCGTACTGGGAGACTTCAGTCCTTACATGGGCAACGAGACCTGGAGGGGCGTGATTGGGAGGAACGGCCCTCTGATCTTAACCTGAATGGTTTTCTGTTACTGGACTTCTGTGCAAACCACAGTTGGTCCATTATGAACACAATGTTCGAACATAAGGATGTCCATCAGCGCACGTGGTACAAAGATACTCTATGTTGCAGGCCGATGATCAATTTTGTAATTGTATCATCAGATCCAAATGTTCTTCACATTCAGGTGAAGAGAGGAGCCGACCTGCCAACTGATCACCACCTGGTGGTGAATTGGGACACCACCATCTTTCTGTAGGCTTGCCATAGGCAAACACATATGCATATATGGACACCATCACGGTACCATAAATTACTCCTGAGACTGCTGCTACAATGCTAAAGGAAAATACAAGTGACTACCAATGCCTGTTCATAATTTCACCAAAGTTAATGTTCAGGATTCTCAGCCCTCCAACTAAAGCATACACTTTATATTATCTGCACTCAGATGGACTGGATGCTAGTCCGCTAGTGATGCTGTGGCAGACTGTAACAGTCTAACCAGGTCAACCTGTGACACATATGCACCTGGCTTCATTCTGACCAGATTTTAGCTGAGGAGTTCCTTTTTCATGTTCAATACATCAGAAATAAATAAGCTATGAAATAAAATATTATGTATTTTTCAGTTTTAGTACTGTATTTCGGATGATTAAGTAACTTTATTCACAAAACAGTATGAGATGTTAAAACTAGTACAATGTTAAAAATACAATATTACATTCTGCTATTTCTCATGAAAAAAGATATTGTTTTCTTATGCGTACATTTATTTATTTTAAATCATCCTAAATAGGAGTGGTTCTTTGTTTTTGTTTTTTCCAAATATATTTATTCATTTTTAAGAACATAACACAACCAAAGACTCAATAACACAGTCTCCAATATCACTGCTTCAGCTTTTTCTGTAGCATTTTTTTATACAAATATCTGTACTTCTACTTGAGTGAAGAACGCGTGTCCCTTCAGACTTATCTATAAACACACACGTAGTTTCCTTGTAGGAAAAATGAAGCCAGTGTGGAGCTGCCTTAAAACTGCCAGATAGTGATATCTGTGGTTGCAAAAGACTTCTGGTCCTATAGAAGTTTATGGGGAAACTGTTTTCTTTCATGACATCTGTAAACACTTTCCTGCTGACTTCAGATCCGCAGTTAATCTTTTTGGGTCATAATGAATAAAAACAATGACATTAATTTTGAAAAATTTGGCCATACCCTGTTTCAAAAAGGAGAATTAGCTGTGATAGTTTCCACTTGCTCATTGGTAAATGACTCGTGGATCACAAGTGTCTAGTTTCACAGTCAACTCCACCCTTCCTCTTCACGTCTGTCTTTTGTAACCAAGATAATGATGGCAGATTCGCTCATCTCAAGACTCAAAACGGGACTTCACAAACCAGCAGGTTTGGTGGCACCACAGTAGCTACATCCGTCTTCTATACTGTCCGTGATAAACAGCACCTGGCAGTTAATCTTTAAGCATATTAATTTAATTTTAACTCAAACGCTTCTGTTAATATTTGACCATTTAAATTGAACTACTAAAATGATTGTAAATATAGCAACCTGAAAATAAATACATGATGGCATTTTATTTATTTCATAGTTTATTTGTAAGGGAGCAAAAACCGCTGACAGTTGCAGGTCTCCGACATATTGACCATGTAAAAGATCTGGTCAGAATGAGGCCGGGTCCAGATGTGCCACAGGTTGATGTGATTGAACTGTCGAAGTCTGCCACAGCCTAGCACGAGCAGACCAGCATCAACTCCACCTGAATGCAGATTATATAAAGTGTATGCTTTAGCTGTGGGGCTGACAATCCCCAAATCATATAAAAGTGTGTGGGAAGAATAATAATGGCGACAAGAACATTTGCCAAACAGTTTATTAACTTTGGTAAAATTATGAACAGAGTGCAGTCATCTGTTTTGTTCTTTAGCGCTGCACTGTGGGAATGCTGACAGTTTAACTTGAAAGCTATGTCAGTGCAATAACAGATTTTGTCATGTTTAAAAAAACAAACAAAGAAATGCATTTTTAAAGACAAAATATTCACCTGGTTTATTTCTTGGTTTGTCAATAACAGCTTCTGAAAAGCAGCTCCTATGACAGACCTGTTTCACTCTCACTAGTCAATCAAACACCCCTTAATCCGGAACACCTGCCATCCATGGCCGTAATGGGGTGTAGAGGGATAATGCACTGCATACGCCAAGGTGTCATTTTTCAAAGTACAGGTTTAATGTTGTGAACTATTAATGTGGACCAGTGCCCCAAGGCGGCAACAACAACTTGTGGGCAGCTCTGTGATGCCAGAAGCTTCTGACAAAAAGGCAAAATATGACATCCATTTGCCTGCACATGGGATGTGTGTTTGTGTGTGGCCAGTATGTGTCTGTGTGTATATGGCTTGGACTTGCTGTGCTTTGGTCATGGAGGATGGAGGGGCCGCCTCTCCCTACCACTCCCCACTGGTTATTGCTGCCTCACCCAGGATGTGGGTACTCGGTGGCTCTTCACACACACAGCAAGATCATATCTTTGTTTGTGTATCTGTTTATTTGTTTTCTTCGCTCTCTCTTCTCCTTTCTTCTTGCCCGTCAGCTCTGGCATTGTGTATTATATATTCAATGCGATCATGTATATTAATGTGAATAATAAAAATAAATAAAATTAAAAGAAATTGACTAGCAAAAAGGTTCTAGCCAGCGGTTGATCTCCCAGTGCTGCGCCAAGGACAATTTTGGGCTTCGTATTAAACTTAAAATCCAAGGAGCTTGTCTTTTTTGTTGTCTTCGTAGACTCACAAGGAAAATACACTGACATGTTGCTTAAGAAATGTTTATTAACAATAGCTGTAGCGTCACCAAGTCACATGGTCCAATCAGATTCAGGTGCCTTCAATGACCCGTAGGACCAACCATTATCACAGAGTATTACATACATAATATTATCCAAGTGTTCACCGTCACAAAATTAGCAAGCTGGCACGGCATTTAGCGTTTAGCATTAGCAAGCTAATGCTAATAAGCCCCACCCCCAACAAACGTGCACCGGGCTGAAATTCTTTTCTGGCTAGATCCCTGGAACCTATAGAGAGATTATAGAGCTCCTTTGGGCAAAGTGAATGTGTTATGGGCTCGACACACGGGGTGGGACGTCGCTCCCTCTCCATTCATTTCCTATGAAACTTGTGCGATGAGGCAACAATCGCTTGCACTCCTCCAGCCAAGCGACTGGCGAAATTTGTGCATGTGAAATTTTGAGCTCGTACACGTAGACGTGCACACGCGGGCAGGCGGCGCGACACAACAAAGTTCAAACGTGTTCGACTTTTGTCGCTGTCGCATGGCATTAAAACCAATCAGCGAGGGTTTCATTGACTGACCAATGAGCGGAGAGTATGCTACACTTTCAACATGGAGGAAAGCATCAATTTAGCTGTATTTGACTTTCCTATATTATGACACTTCACACAGTGATTATCAAGATACAGATAAAAAGGCAGTGGTATGGGAACTTGTTGGTGCCAGGGTGAAGTTGTCCGGTAATATAGGATGAACCCAGGGTTGTCTTTTTCTTTTGTAGAGGAGACTTAAGAGCAAGATTTCTGTCACTTCCAGTAGAAATCTTCTGACTCTTCATCATTGTTCCCTTGTCTGACACGGACTGCTTTGAAAATGTCAAAATCCCTCCAATTTCATAACCAATCAAATTTCTTGGACGCGAGAGCGCGATTCGCAATGCTGCCGTCACCATCGCGTCCCGTGTGTTGGGTTTCACCCCAGTGGCGATGAGGGCCTTTTGTCGCTGGGGTTTGCCGCTCCCTGTGTGTCGAGCCCATAAAGCTGCTGGACAGGGCAGGTAGTAAAAAAAAAAAAAAAAACAGCTCTGAAGTGACAAAGGTGGGTGTGAGTGTGTCTGCACACACGTTTGAGGGCGATTTAGGGTATGTGTGTTGCTGCATGTATTAGTACGGATACAAAGCAAATTAAGAATTGATCTGTGTGCTGTTTAATGAACCAGTTGCAGACTTTGACACGTATCTACGTGATCCCACATATGTGCACACATGCACACATATACATATATATATATATATCCATCTGCCCGTGAAAGAGGGCTGTACATTTTTGTTGGGCCATTAAAAGATTTTGCGCACATTATTTCTTCATACAATATTTTAAATAGAAATGTAGGCCATTTTACGTTCACATTTATATCCTCTCTTTATGTAGATCATATCACAGTGTAGTTAGCGAGTGGTCCTCAGGTTTGGGAAAGTCATAAAACTTTAATATAAAACTGATTCATAAACTAATTAAAGAGTTGTTTTCAACTTTGTAAGTATTTATCTGCAACTGTTTTCTTCCTTTGCTCTGTGGCTTACAGAATAATTTTATAGCTTCATTAGGGTAAAGCCTGGGAAAAGATGGAGTGTTACTGTTTTTCTGTGGAGTGGAAGCTGTAGTTAAAGTCCTTCATTACAGTTTAGAGAAAGCGGGCATCAATCAATTGGATACTGTTTTCTGAAGGTCATAAAGCTATTCTTGTCAATGGAGGTGCTCGAGCACATCAAATTTAAAGTAGAGAGAAGGACAATTTTAAGGAGGTGAGCTTAAATGCTATCGCTGCACTTGAATATAAAAGAAGGAGAAGCGCATGAGGTGAGACAGATAAGAGGGAAGTCTGATATTCTTTAGTCCTTTTCTGCCTTCTTGTACTTAACGCACAATCAGGATGCACCTTTTGAGACAATTGCATTTTTATTGCATTAAAAGCTACTATATGCTAGTATCCCAGCATAAAGTGTAATAAATTCATTAGCATAGCCTGTCACCATGATGCTATCCTTTGTAATAATGTAACTTTAATCGTATAAAGAACAGGTAAGAGCTTTTACTTACCCCAAAATGACTTACATAACTGGTAAATCCTCATTGAGCAGTCATTTATGGATATAGATGTTGTCTGCATTTTTAAGTTTTAAATGAGTAAGCCTCTAATTTTTCAGCTCACCCACTATCCTTGTTTTTTAATCAATTTTCCTCTGAATTACTAATATATTTCCTACTTGTGGTCTCTATTTCATAGTTCTCTCATTCACTTTCCTCCTCTCCTCTCCTTTCCTCTCCCCTCCTCTCCTCATTGATCCATTTGTCATCTTCTCACCACTCTTCATCCCATCTTTCCTCCTTTCCTCTCCTTGCTTTACGTGAGGTCAGAATAATGGTACTAATTTGTGTGTATGCATGTGCTTGTCCCCTATTTGTCCCCTACTAGCTTTGACACCACTGACCTACACATACTGCTGTATCAACAACAGCCGCTCATACACATACACACTTCACGAGGGACGACATTTGAAGGGACCTTAACAAGATAGTTTACGCTGAAAGAGAATGTGGGAAAGGAGGGGGAGGGCCGAGGAAGAGTTGCTTATGTTGATATCAAAGATAAGTGCATTAAATGTGAGGGAAACAGCATTACGCTGCAACCGGGAACATGTTCAAGTAATTTCCATACATTCATTTCTATACATTCAGATAATCAGAAAAGGGTGCCGTGCAATTCCCCCTGCAAACATGTATCCGCAATAAGTAATTATACACAAGGTAAGTTAATGGAATCTGATGTAAAACCAAAAGGAAATCTAATCTTCCGGAGCTTACTGCCTGCAACTAAGACCAAAAAAACACAAACGTTTTCTCCCTCATGCTTTCCTCTTCTAAATCAAGAACAAAGTTAAAGTGGAGGAGTTTGACGTAGTACAGCGCTGACTTTTATTACCGCAGGAGCTTCAAACCTATAAAAGAATTTTAAAAGCTTCAACAGAAGTGTGCATCGCACGTGTGCGGAAACTCTTGGAGTGCTGCGATGGGTACAGTTTCAATTACTAATGCATTGTGCCCCGTTTCAAAAGCTGCCACGGCTATTGGCTTTATTTCAAGAGGAATCATACATGGTGGAGAAAACTGACTAATTTTTAAGGTTCCACTTGAACGTGGGTGAGAAACGTCTTGATGATCAGCATTTTTTTGGAAACCTTTTTTATCCGTCTCTGATAGCGAACTACGGTCTGTTCCTTAAATATGAAGCAACAGCAGGCCTCTGGTTTGCTGTTTGTTTGCAGGAAACAAACAAGCAGCACAGCTCTGTCCAAAGGTAACAGTCTGTGCCTGCTGTAAGGTACATACTGTTATTCATACAAAAGCAGGAGTATCAAAACTAAACATTGTGTTTTCATGTGTGGTTAGATGCGGGTTTATGTCTTGGCTGGCTGTAGTAAGCTCCTGCGGTCTTATTATTTCTTGTTGTAAGACAAACAGCACGTTACTGTACCTGGCATGGAAATAAAGTAGCAGAGCACATAAGCCCTGGAAAACGGTGGCCGGACCAAACAGCTGTTTATATTAAAACTGTTTGTGTATGTGTTTGTGTGTGTGTGTGTGTGTGTATGTATGTAAGTATTTATTCATTTGACTTCTGTTTTTTAAGGTTGACCTTCGGTGTTCAAACTATAGTAATTACCCCCCCCCCCAAATAAATAAATAAATAAACAGCAAGGTATCAGCTGTTTTAGCATGGATCTGTGTTTCTGCCTCTGTTATGGCTGTTTAAATATTTATTTGTGCCTGGACTATATGTTTGTCCGTAAACATCTAGATGTGGTCTACCCACCTACCACGCGCACACCCCGAACGCTAACATTATATCTATCTGAATGAGTACTTTCCATTTTCCCGGTGTTGTTATTGATTGTACTTAAACAGCAGCACTCCTGTCGGCTTGTACCAGGAAATTGGCTTCATATTGAAACTGTCACAGCAAGGATGTGTTTCATTTTAGGCCCTGAGGGCATAGGGGAATGTAGCACCAGAGGAATCAGCCCGTATTCTGTGGTGCTGGCTCATTTCTGTGAAGGAATTTCTTGTTTGTTAATTAGCACAGTGGTTCTGTATCCAGTTTGTATGGCAAAGACACTTAAAGCTTAAGCTGGTCCTTCCATCAGGTTCGATTCCAAGTGTAACTGAACGTGATTGTGCTTAAGCGTGCTACAGACAGACACTGATCGTATTATCATTCCACGAATGTTGCTCCAGATGACCTCCACGGTCTTGTGGAAGTCATTACACAAAAAGTATAAAATGATTACAGATCGAAAGAAAAAGCATGATACTGATGGTAGAAAATCTAGAAAAATAGGTTGTTGCGCACACAGAACCACCGTAATTTCTTTAAAAATATATATTAATTTAATAAAGGTTTTAGTTGTCTTGTGACTATAAAATGAAGTGAATCAGGTGTTCGCATGTCTCAAAAAATCCTGATGATTCTTATCAAATAAACAGAATGCATGGTTATACTGTGTTATGTGTGTTCAGGATATCCATATATATATATATATATACTGCTCAAAGAAATTAAAGGAACACCTTTTAATCAGAGTTTATCATCAAGTCAATTAAACGTCTGGGATGTTGATCTGGTCAGGTAAGTAGCAGAGGAGGTTGTTAATCAGTTTCAGCTGCTTTGGTGTTAATGAATTAACTACAGGGGCAACAATGAGACAGCCCCAAAACAGGAATGGTTTTGCAAGTGGAGGCCATTTTTTCACTCCTCATCTTTCCTGACTGTTTTTCACTAGTTTTGCATTCGGCCGGGGTCAGTGTCCCTGCTGGCGATATGAGGCGATACCTGGACCCTACAGAGGATGCACAGGTAGTCCAACTCCTCCAGTCTGGGACATCAATACGTGTCATCGCCAGGTTTGCTGTGTCTCCCAGCACAGTCGTGGAGAACATTATGCTGCCTGTAACATCGTTCAGCATGACTGGTTGGTGGTGGGTCAGTGATGGTCTATAGGCCAGGCAGTAGCACTCTGACTGCTATTAGGTATCGGGATGAAATCCTTGGACTCACTGGCAGACCCTGCACAAGTGCAGAGGCTCCTGGGTTCTTCCTGGTGCACGATGTTGCCGAACCCCATGAGGTGAGAGTTTGCAGGCAGTTCCTGGAGGATGAAGGTACTGATACCACTTACTGGTCACCATGCTCGGCTGACCTAAATCCAATAGAACACCTCTGGGGCATTATGTTTCAGCCCATCTGACGCTGCCAGGTTGCACCTCAGACTGTCCAGGAGCTCAGTGATGCCCTGGTCCAGATCTTGGTGGAGATTCTCCAGGGGTGTCTTTGAATTCAGTCCTCTGTAGCTTGATGATTTTCATTTCCATCAAACTATGTGGCATCCTTTGATTCCTAACACATTATTCAGTCCACATCCGTATAGACATCCAGCATGATTTGTTTCCCATTGAGATCTGATGTGTTTTCAAAGTGTTCCTTTAATTTTTCCGAGCAGTATATTTGAGTGTGTGTATTTTCTTTTTTTTCTTGCGCACATGCAAAAGGAAGATATGTAACAATGTCAGCCAGCGGTTCCACAAAATTCACATGATTACGTTAGAAGTAGGCTAGCTTCCCTGTCGGTTTGTGGATAATACAGACTGTGTGGCAAGTGGTGATGTGGAGCCAGAATGCAGACACTGTAGGCAGGCAGGTTTTAGCAGAAGGTGAGCGATTTATTAAAGCTGGTAAACTGCTCATAACGCAAAACACAAATCCAACGTGAAAAACATGAAACTAAGACCAAAAGGAAAATAAAATATTAATGGCACAGGGAACTGAGATACAGGAAACACTAGGGAAGGTAACGGGCTAGGGCAAGGTGAGATACTGGGGCGAGGAAAACACATGCACCGATAAAGACTAAGAGGAAGACAGCAACTATAAATACACAGAAAGGTGACGGGCAGACAGGAGACGGCTGGGAAACACAGCTGAGCTAAATCAGAACAACACGACATGGAGGAAGTAAAATAAAACACCAAGCACAGGAAACTAGTGACTAAGAAAATAAAACAGGAAGTAAAGAAACAGAAGCAACACACTTTACATACAACCTGACGACAAGATACGAGGAGCACAGGGAGGTAAACTAAACCGAAAAGTCAAGGACTAAAAAAGCAACAAACAAGAGCAGCGTCCAAAAGTCGTCATAATAAAACTAAAAAGACCTGAGAATATAAACATACTTAAACCAACCAGGAATGGAAACAGCTGCAAGTAAAATATAAAACACTACAACACAAAAATACAAAACCCAAAACTCCAGAGTTCATGACATCGCCAAGATCTGAGCAACAGCAAAGAAGAAACATGCCTACAAGTAAATACGGATTTAAACCATATATTTATATGCTTTTTAAAAATATATATAAATAAACAATATCATGCCTTCTATAAATATATATATATATTCTTTAGAATGTGTTTTGGTAGAGCACTGACTCTGAGGGGAAACCTTATTTATAAGAAATCTCCAGCGGGCAATTTTTAATCAACAAAATGTGAAGGGCTGGAATTCTTATATGAATGAAACCAGCAAGCAAACATTTTTCTTAATGTCTGGAAGGCGAAAAGATTGAAAACTTTACCAAACCGTTTATCCTGGAGATGGGGCTTCCATGTAATCGCAGCACAAACTGTGAAACTCTTGCAACAGCCATATATGTTTACCCTGCTCCTTTTTTAATAATCAAACTCTTCTTTAATCTAAAAATATTTTTAGACCAGATAAGTGCAAGAGTCCCATATCAGCATGAGAACACTTTCATTCAGTAAAACAAAAATGAAAAATGTGTAAATTAGATCATCTCGTCCTGTGAAGTGTATCATGTAAAAAAAAAATATTTGTATAATTTGTACATAAGCATCTCCCTGTGCTTATTTTGAATACTTACCTTGACCACATCCACATCTGATGAGCTGCAAGTGATGGAGTCATCCACCTCCCTCACCTGCCCGTCGCTTTCCACAGTCACCACTTTGATTGGCACCGCGACACGTCGACCAGTTAGGATGGCTGTATTCACGACCTCTGTGTCCTGTAGAGAGAATGAAAAAGAGTTCGTGAGCTCGAGGTTACACGTATAGCTTAAAATTGTTTTTGGTTGGCATATATGGGAACAGACAGGCGGGGCCGGGCACAACAAACCCCGCCCCCACGGATGTTTTAGTTGATATGAATGTTGTCAGTCTCCAAAACGTGTCACTCTCCAAACAGTTTAATCACTGAGATACGCATAGATCCTATTTAACACTTTAAATTTCACAGATTTCTTATTAAACTACATTTTCTTTTGTTGAGTCTTTGTGTTGAAAGAGCCGGCACTGCCACCTCACTGCAAGAAGCTCCAAGGTTTGAATCCGGGGCTTTCTGTGAGGACTCTCTGCATGTCCTACAGCTTATGCTAAAGACGTGTATTAGGCTAATTGAGTGAATTGGTGAGTCTAACTTGCCTGTAGATGTTAATGCAAGCAAGAATGGTTGTCTGCCTGTGTGTGTCGGCCCTGTGATGAACTGGCAACTTGTCCAGATATATTTGTTTCCATGTCGTTTCTATTTACACTCCTTATTTGAGATGCAGTACAGCGCTGTTGTGTAATTAGACAACATAGACATGCTAATATTGCTGCAGAGATATGAAATTTATTCCTTTGTTAATAATAAGCTACCAGACTGAGTTCCCACCTTTAGCATGTCCATGCTCAAAGAGCATCTTTCACCATCATCAGACATTGCTGATGATGGTGAAAGATGCAGGACGAAAAAAAAAGAGGAAGAACCATGGAGTTAGAGACCATGGAGAGTTATAAAGGAAGAGATAGAGTAGGAAAAGGTGATTATAAGCTTGCGATTATTGTAATCAGCATGATTACATTTGATTAAATCCTTCCAACAAAAATAGCACAAACAAACCAGCATACATGCACACCTCGAAACACTGTGTACCAGCATCAATCTTGATTATTTGGCATTGAGTTTCCAAGGGGGCATTTATCCCCGCCAACACACACACACACACACACACACATGCACACGCACACACACACACACACAAAAGCCTGATTACAGAGTATTTTGCTGGGCCACTGTTTCTGGATGGGAAGTATGTGTGTCTCTAGTTTGACACCAGTGGAATTAAGCTTAGCATGCAAGATGCCAACAGAGAAGATGAAGACGAAACGGAGAATAAATCTGTGATATTTTAAAGAAACATTTTGTGTGACCAGACTCGTTTTGCAGTGAGATGGTTTCAGTTCTAAATCTTCTGTGGAACGAGAGATTTGCATCACGGATGCGCAGCTGACAGATCTGCAGCAACTGTGTGATGAGGAATGTTTCTGGCAACTTGTCGAATCTTGAAGAATTAAGGCGGCGATGAAGGGAACGGGGATTCCACCCGGAGCTAGCTACGTGTACCTAATAAAGAGGCCAAAAGTGTATGTGAATGTTAATGGACATTTCAACATTTCTGCGTGATAGTAACAGAGGCAATATTGTACAGGATATCAGAAAGAGGAACTTAGCCGCCCCATTAACAGACATTTGGGAAAATAAGACCTCACAGAAAATCTGGGGTTGTATTTTAATGGGTGTTTTGGGTATTTTCAGTGTTTGATACCTCATAGATCATTACATTCTGAGACATTTCAGAGAAAAATGTTTTATTTTTTTGCTTGACTATATTTATGGCTGCTTGAGTTACTAGTGTCACGGTTCAGCCGCGTGGAGAGCAAGGCAGGATCCAAACGCGGGACTCGGAGGACAGGGGTTTAACTCAAACTCGGCTTTATTGCAGGAGTACGCAGGGAAAAACAAACTACTCACAGCTGAGCTCGACTGGAGCCAGAAATGCCAAATCTAAGACGAAACTAAGAATAACCAGAGCGCACAGCAGGAGGGAAGCCTTTAATGACAACGCGACAACCTAAAGCAAACTGGGGGCTCACGCACGAGGAAATTAGGGGAACGGGGCACAGCGGGAGAACGCAGGTGAACAGAATCAAACCGAGGAGGCAAGGGGAAGCAGAATGAAACACAATAATATAATAATAATTTAATACTTTGTTATAGATCAAACTGTATGCAGAGCTTCTGTATTCTTAAAGTTTGATTTTTCCCCGAGCATTAAAATTTTGACACAGCTCTGCCCTGTGTGTATACAGTCAAAGCTAATACTAATTTTAGTCTCACTAGCTGTGCAGTATGCTAATTTGAAGGATTTTCCTATTGCCATCGTAAATAAAACAAGTTCTCATATGTTAGGAGTGTATGGAGGCGTATGAATTTTCTCCTGTATTTTAAAATTAGCAGAAAGGGAAATAATGACTTAAAGTGAGAATACTCATTCTTTGTTTGAGGGTGAGCCAAGCTAGCTCTGCATTATGCAAATATCTTAGTGTTCGTTCTATTAATGAATATGTGCTTTTATGACAGAGGAACTATTGCTGCTTCTGCTGCATCTGCTATTAGTATCTTAAACTGATTGGAGTTTTGAGGCTTTGTGAATTTTCACTTGGTCTGTATGAAGGCTGGTGAGAGAAGCACAATTGGCAGGATAAGGCCAAAGCTTTTCATCATGTTTGACTGAGAGTACAAGGCCGTGTCATAGCATATATAGTTTTCAGTATATACCACCAACTAAACTTAAATGTTTAGATTTCCTCCCCGCAGAAACAGAGAAAAGGAGGGAGAAAGATTGAAGGTGTAGCTTCAGAGAGAACGTGCCCGGTCATTATGCAAACTGCAGTGTGAAGTGACACTGTTGCACACTCTGTGCTAATGGTTACAGCCAGATATTAACCTGCAATCCTGCTGTAAAATGCATATTTTGAAATTTGGATGTTTTTGAAAACAAATTAGAACAAAAAGAGTGCAGACGTGGAGAAAACAGACAAAAAAAAATTAATCAGAACAAAATTTTTAAAAATAGAGAACGTGAAAAAATAGCAGATAAAACATAACAGGAAGAGGAATATTAGAGCAAGTGTAAAGGAAACAGAAGAAGAGCCAGAGAAAGAAAGGGAAAGAATTTCATGCCTGTCCATGGGAATTATTAAGTGGCTCATCAACAACTGGCTCCCCACTGCCTTCAAAAGCTGCTCCACACTGCACTGAGATAAGCTCAGAGCAAGTGTGTGCATGGGTGGTAAATGTGTCAAGTATTTGTATGTATGAATGAATGCATTTTTGTGTGAGTTCATGTAGGTCCCTGACAACACCTGTGCATAGGTGTATGTGAGTCTGTGTGCGCATAAGAGTCTCACACATACACACAGAGATTTTGCAAGAGGAGCAAGAGACTGTGTGTGTGTGTGTGTGTACACTTGCACCTCTGCATTGACAAATATGTTGCATGTGCATGTTACAAAGAGGAATAAAGTCTAAGAAACAGCCTCCCTCCTCAGCAAAGTTTAGCCATGCATGCATGCGTGTGTGAATGTGCAACTTCAAGTAGAAGCAACTAGAGCGAGACCACCCATCACAGAAACCCACAGACACACACACACACACATACATACAGTACAAGCACACACACACAAAGAGCAAAATAGTTGACACAGTAAAAAAAAAAAGTGTTTTGCTCCTCTGTATAAATTGAGTTCCAACTTACAATAAGTGTATGTAAGCATTTCTCTTTCTGGCTCTCCTTACTTCTCTGCTGGTCTTTCGCTCATTTTTCTCGCTGTTTTTGCACACTCTCTCCGTCTCTCTTATGCACACGCTCATATATAAAATACAGGAATTTCTTCCAGTCAAAATGAAAATACTGACAACCAATTTGTGGCTGTGTTTCCAGTTAATTCACAAAGACATTAACACATGCTTAGACACACACACACAAAGGAAAACATATCTACCCTATCTTCTCTTCATTTTTTAAATTGTCAAGTTTCTCATTTGGGGGAAATTGCTTGGAACATATACAACTCTGAGCCTCCCTTTGCCCTTTTTAAAAAAAAAAAAAAAAAAAAAATGTCTCATCACAGTCTTGCGAAGCCTGTTCCATTAGGCACAAAAAGAATCTCCTGCTTGTTCTGCTACTGCATTTAAACTGTGAGATTTCAGAGCTTTGTAGAGGAGAACTGTTTTTTGCATCAAGTCCTCTTTTATTTTGAAGGTACACTATGAATTTTAATCAGTATGAGGAAAACAGACTGCGTTTGGGGGGCTTTACCTGTAAAAATAGTAAAACAAAATCATGTGACATCATTGCAGATGAAGGCTAGTCCTCCATGACTTTCTGAGTTTGAATACATTAAACTGAATGACGTTAACACAGTAAGACATGATAGAATTTCTTCTATACCCACAGCAACAGGACACTGTTTTAAATTCAAAGCAGTCATTTAATCAGCCTATAGCCCTTTGGCTATATTAAACACATGGCACACACTAACAAAGCTAGGCATATATTGACACATTTGGGCCAAACCCAGCGTTTGCCTTGTTAAAAGCAAACCACCAAATGATCTAAAAATCCATCAAAGGCATCCCATTTATTGATATGAGTCATTTAGTTAAAAGGACAAATAGTTAATGGAGTAATTGGCCTTTTAATCAGGAAGTTACCCAATACCCTCATTAACAAATGTTACTTGGTCCAGACCCTGTTCCTGAGTCATTATGTAATCATTATAATCATTGCATTGTGTTGCTCCATGTACATGTGTGCATAAATGCAATGGTGGAACAATTGCATTGGTTGAGTCAGAGCAATGAAGTTGCATTTAATCATCAAACATCATCATGATCAGTGTTATTTGTCACTGTGAATGTCCCACGCTGTTTATCGTTGTCTTTGCTGTGATACAAAAAGTGTGGCATGAAAGAAACTAAAGAAAGATAGAAAAGACTAGAAGAAGACTTCAAGATAGACGTGAAGATCATAAAGAGACAGAAAAGAAAGAACATTTTAGAGAATGGAAAATAGATCTGATGAGTGGAAAAGCAGAATAATCATTGTAGGAAACTTTCCAATAGCCTGCCATAAACAACACTGCTTCCATTGTTTGCTTTGCTATGCATTTATGCATCCGGAGTTCAGAAGGGCTGAAAAGCAGAAAGCTGATATTGTGTACACGCACGTGTTTGCACTGAGACGCCACAGCAGAAGGCTAGTAAAACAAATTGTAGGTCATGCATCCCGTACACTGTTTAATACATGATATATGGCATTAATTAAGCATTAAAGTCAGCAAAGGTGTGCATGTGTGCAGATCTGGTGTTACTGCCCAAATGCCATTTTCAACACTGAGTTTAGTGCATTAATTGAGGTTGCTTTAAGTTGTCATTTAGCACTTATTTGGTTTACATAATCTATCTAGAAACATCTGTAGTTTGCACATTTCCATGGTGGACTGTTTCACTCTAGATTAGAAAAATATCTGAAGTAAATGTATACACATATGTACATACATGCACATACACAGCTGCATGTTTCATAAAGTAGTTAAAAACCTACAAAAAATGAAGCAACATTGTAATATCGACAACAGTGGAGCAGATGCACTGAAAACAATCTTTTTTTTTTTTTTTTACTCAAGCATAATTTTCTGCATTGTGTTGTGCTTAATTTGAATTTTATTTTATTTTTTTTTATTAAAGTTCCACTTTATTATGTCATTCCTGTCACATGTCAACTTTCCAGCCTTTAAGAGTGTGAGCTTACACACATGCACGTGTCAAGGCTCAGCTGTTGAAGGAAAATTGGTTGAAGGCACTTAGCTGCAATTTACTACAGACCCATTAAACACATCAAGGGTATGACATTCTGTGTGTGTGCGCATGTGTGTGTGTGTACGTGCGCGCGCGCGTGTGTGTGTGCATGCACATCTTTTGCGCATGTGCTCCCATGTTCACTTCAGTGTGTTTGTTTTCATGCCTTTGCATGTGTTGCTTTAGAGAATATTTTACATTTAACTGCCTAAATTAACCTTCACATGGAGAGTAACACTATTGTTTGCTCACATATAATTACACACTAAGGACACTTTTATTTTTAAGTGATAGTTCCAATGAAACATCATTAAAGTCAACAAATTTTATGCACGCTTGACAGGCAACGAATACGTAAACCCTCTGGACTCACATAACAATGTTAAATCATTAATAGAATACTAATCCCACTAATTCCAAACTGTTGTAATACTTTCGGTTTTGTGTTAGTTTGGTGCTTCCACTAGTGCCATTCAAATTTAATTGTTGTAAATTAATTTTAAACTTCTTGCTAAGCTTTACCTAGAGTGCCTACTCCAAGTACTCAAGACACAGTTTAAGTCAGTGTTTCTATTTTGCCGTTAACAGTTGTTCTTCATGAATTTAGGATACAGGATGCAGTTTTGACAGGATACAGAAATACGTTCATAAGATTTTACTTTATTGTTCTTGTTCTGTTGTGAGTCTCCTGTTATAGTGTCCAAACAAACAATCACTAAGTCATATTCGTTTTCACTGTTTATTGACTAAAAACAGCTGATTTTTATAAAAGATAAAGTTGTTTCCATGACAGCAGACATTCCTTCACATATGGATGTGAAGGAATGTCTGCTGCCAAAAATAAAGATAGTTTGATACATCTTCATCCCCGCAATGAGCCTGTCCTCATATGTCGTTTGTGCAGGCACGTTTTTACCACCAATACCTACACCTGCTTTACCGCCACATTACACGCTTACACGGCACGCAAAAGCTTGTTTTAAAAAGCGGCCTGTAGATTATACACCACACCACAATATCAGGTGGCATTGTCTTCTGCCACCTGTAGGGGCGCTCATTATGGAAACGCTTGTATAGACCCTACAGGAACAAACGACTGATCTTGTTGTTCGGATTGGAGGACATTCCTTCGGAATTTCGTTGTATGTCAGTGACAATAAAGTTCTATTCTATTCTATGTTGCCAGCAACGCAGAAAAACTTGAAACTCAAGGTTAGTATAGACAATTCAGCATCTCACCAATTGTGGGATATAGTTGTGTTTACTCTTCAGTTACTGACTTATAATGTCCTATAATGACCAGTGACTTTTGAAGCTATGGTTGAGTACACACCTTAAATCGTATACCTTACTAAATGCGTTTTGCTTTTAGACGAGCTGAACTGTGAATTAACATTTCATTAGGAAGTCACATATAGAAGACATCATATTTAGTTTTCACCCCAGATATGCTTCACAGATCAGACTGCTTTAGTGCAAACTGAGAAAATCTGAGCAAACATTACTGTGATGCTCATCTCCATTATCACTTCTTCTGACTCAAACATTCTTGGTACAAAATATTTGTGGAAATTAAGCTTGCCTAGTACCTGGAAGCATGCAAATTAGAGAATGTTCAGAATAGTTGATGTTGATAAAAAAGAAATGCAGCTCGAACCATCATTAAGTCGGATTTGGCTGGTAATGTGTATGCAGGGTTTTCTTTTACTCTAATGCATAAACGTTTTGGTGTAACAATTGTTTCAATCAAGTCCGAGTATGAGTGATACTGCCCTTTCATATAGCACACAGCAAGCGAGAGGCTGCTTCAAATGTGTTTTAATTAATGCAATGATCACTTTAGCGTCCTGCATAAACAAAGCAAGCTTGAGTGTCCAGGATTCAAGTTATCCGTTTGATTCATGCTGCCACCGAGCACTCTTTGCCCAAATGTTGATTTTTATACTGCCTCATTAGTGTTGTAAATTTAAAATGCTCATAGTGTTTATGTAATTTTTGCACTCGTATGTGTTGTTTTGGGACTCACTGGCAATCTGTTGTTTTGGTACGAGGACAGTTTCGGTATGCGGCCGTGCCAGTTAGGAATAACTGCTCACTTTAGTCTTCTTTCAGAGCACACGTCCCTCTCGCCTCTTGGAGAATCTTGGAATTGGCTTCTTTTTGGATTAGGTCCTCCTGACGTGAATGTACTGATAACGTGACTCTTAATTCCTTATGTTTGTTAACCGGGCCAGGCAGAACCTGCACATGTGTGTGTTTTAGTGTATGGGTGTATTTCTTAATGAAAAATGTGCATGAATATACACAGAAAGACATAAAACAAATCACTCGGTTATTAGTTCCTAGTTACAGGACATTTAAAACACAGGTTCACATCTGTACGTAAAAACTGAACTTCGAGTGTCGTTCGGTTTTAGCCTTTCATATGTTAGAAATCTCCAGTTTCTAGTCAAAGGCTTTCTTTGCTTTTACATAACTGCGAAGTGGATTTCTATTTAGGATTTTTTGAAGGTTTATTCTGCAAATAAAGTATCAGGTATAAATAACAACAGGATCTCACACAGTAGTCGGTCATTTTCCAGATGGGGACAGTCTGAAGTGCACACAGGTGTAAAGTATTTGATGGAAGGTGTTTTGTACACAACTCTTCAAAAAGGCCATCATTAGAGTTTGATACAATGTCACAAATCATTGCTATTGTTATTGTTATTAAAACAAGAGGTTAGTAGTTTTAATACTGCGATCAAAGTGAGATGATTCACTTTTTAGTTTGCAAATGTGTTTTTTTTTTTGTTTTGTTTTTAAAAAGCATATGTAAGTAATAAAACCAGATGTAATGTGATCTTTTTTGGAAACTGTGACTTGACACTGAAAAGCTAAAACAGTCTTCCTTATTTATTACTTTGTTTTTTATTTAAACTTAACAGAAGCATAGAAACAGCTTGTTTTATAGGTGAACCACACACACACACACACACACACACACACACACACACACACACACACACACACA
>JAVDPK010002340.1:195692-226848 GCA_034780415.1 Cichlasoma orientale
AGCCTAGCTCTGCTGGCCATTGAGAGGACACTATAGTGTCAAGTCCCTGGAAAAGACGCCTTGTTGGTACGACAGGGACACAGATCATTTTCTTGAAAAGGAACGGAGGGTAGAATTCACATATAAAAAAACCGACACATTTTATGAGGTAGGCCGAAATTGAGCTTCCCCTCCTTGAAAGACCAGCATCCGCCACTGGTACGCACATAGAAACATTATCCAAAAATATCATGACCATCACCTGTGACTTTTTTGCAAGACTGTGGAAAGCTGGAAATTTAGCCTCCATAGTCATTTTGTTAACATAAAATTATTCTGACTTTAGAGCATTTTCTGCAACAGTAAGTATACAGTAAGTGGAAAGGGTTCTCTTGTAGCTGCATTATACCGAGTGAATGTCTTGTGAACTAAAAAATTTAAAGAAGAGCGAACGCTTCGTCTTAATACACACTGCCTGGAGCAAAAGTGTCTGCATGAAGCTTATTTCATTGACATTGCATGCATCTACTGCCTTTTTTTTCTTTTTTCTTTTTTTTTTTACATTTCATTACAAAGTTAGAGGATTGCCCTCCTCAAGCCTTATAGCTTTTGTCATTTCCTAACTTGCGTATTTTTCTGTCTTTAAACACACCAAACCCATCCGCACACATACATTTCCTCCACCCGACGCCCTCCCTCTTCCTCCTCTTCTTGTTGACTGATTGGACTGAACCGCAGCCGCTTGGTATGGAAATGAACCTGCAGCCCAGGACACGCAAGTTCTCAGTGACCCAAATACATACGCATTCACACGCGCACATAAAATGTGTCATATGTGTTGATTAATTGGGAGTTTGAAGGCTGCTAACAAGCAAATACTGTGACTGAAGACAAGTTTTGTGAGCGTGTGTTGGGGTTGAAGTTTGGCTAGATTCTGGGCAACAGCAACACGAGATATTAAGAACAAGAATAATTGGGTTAATTAGTTAAAATAACCATATTTGAATCCTTTTAAATAATTTTGTGAAAATCTGTGTGAATCTGTCTCACTTTGGTAATGTGACAATATGACTGCGTCTAAAGCTAAGTAGTGTAAAGGAATATATTTCAAAGGAGTGGGAACATCCTGTTTTTCTCCCCTTATCTCTTAGATTAGCTGTTATTTATTTATTTTTTTTATTTGTCTTGGTATCAAAAATTTGAAAATGTTTACCTGGAAGTGCAGAAGTCAAAACCTATGGAAGCTTTTTTCCCACCACTTAAAAAATAAAATTGCCATCCATAACTCAAAATTTTGAGTTACTTCTGCCAATCAGGAAGCTCCATGAAGATACATCATTTCCTTGTTACCAGAAGGCATCAGCTGTCCAACAGTTTGGAGCAGCATGGCATAAAAGGTTTAGAGTCAGTGTGTGAATAAACTGCTTCCATCATTATCATTCAAAGCTGAAGAACCTGGCGCCACTTTGTTCACGTTTGCTGTACACTGTAGCTCACTGATGCTGTCACTACCCTATATTACTGTAAGTGTGAATGCGTTTGCACCATCTGCTTCCAGGTAACAAGAAAATGGCGCCCTTCTCGAAGCTTCCTGATTGGCAGAGCTAATTCGAAGTTTTAAGATATTTCCTCAAAATTTCGAGTTATGCGTGTCAATTTTATTTTATTTTTTCAGTGGCAGAAACAAACTTCCATAAGAAATAGAGAAATCCTGGGAATCGGGTTTAGTTGTTTTACTGATTGCTCTGCGTCTCGCGGTATGCGATGCCCTGGAAGTGAAAACAGGCCTGAAAGTGCAGCTGTTAATAAACATCCACACTGTGAAAATTGTAAACCCACAAATGAGTTTGTAAACTGTCTTGGTGGTGATGTGTGTGTGATTTCAGCAAAAAGATTATTGACTTTTCAGTTTCTTCTTCCCACTTACTAACTTCCTTTTACAGAGAACCAATAAGAGGAGGCAAATTAAGAAGCCACTTAGCATAACTGTTCTGCTAAGAGGTCTACACAGGCACACATACACACACATGCATCTTTAAGCAACAAAGATAAACAAGTGTTCTAATTAAGAATTAATTACATAGCAAAGCCTCAGAGAGAGGTGAAACTCAGTGGAGAAATAGAAAGAGGGTAGGAATGAAGGGAAGACAGGGGGACACAGAGACGCAGAAGGTAGGATGGGAATAAAAAGAAGGAGAAGAGGTGAGGTGGAGGAGAAAAAAGAGGGACAAAGAAGGGTGGATGAAATTTAAACTACTTAATCCCAAAAGAAGACGGGCAAAGGGAACAAGAAACCCTTTTATTCATTATCCTTTTCCACACACAATAAAGCAATAAATGTATGCACAGAGCAGAAGATATAAAAGCATTACTGCAAAAGGGAGCGTGTACAAATTTCCTTCCCTCTCTTATTGGGAATGAAACCGCACTGCTGAGGTGTAGAATGACACCTGGAGAGAACATAAAACAACATTATTACTGTTCAATTATTTTTAGCTTATAAAAAAATCTGCAGTGGGTCCATTCTGACGGTCCTTTTTATTTCGTTTTCTGCTAGCGAACATAACAGGCTTGTTTTGTCCATTTTCCTCTGTTTGCTTCTATATTTTCTCAGTAGTTTACTCACAAACACACACGGTGACGCTGTCGTTGATGAAACTTGGGCAGTCCAAACACTGTGGTGCAGACATTCATGGTTATGAGACAGTTAATCCTGTTAGTGACATTTTTGTGTGGCTTTGAGAGAAATATTGAAAGCTATTAGAAAAATATTCCATGATATTTGGTTTGAGTATTTGTCTTATTAAGATGAATTACAATCACCATTAGGACCATCATCCTCAGCTACACCTTGTTTTTAATGTGCAATGTTAGCGCTCTATATGGGTAAAAAGCATTGGGTCACAGCTCTTAATCCTTGGATTCGGGCGTTTTGACTCTCGCTGCCACAGGTATATTAAAAACAAAACAAAAACATGCAGTTTGTCTTTACAAACATGGTGTGTTCTAACGAGCTGGGTCAGTTTGAGCGCGGTACTGTAACAGGATGCCGCTGCAGTTTCTTCCCTCCTGGATTTTCCACAATAAACTGTAATGAAAGGTGGACGTGTTTAGGAGCCACAGAGCGCAGCAGAGCAGGTAAAGTTACAGACTCGGGTCACCGAGTGCTGAGGTGTGTAGCGCGTCAAAGTTACCAGTGCTCTGCTGACTCAGTAACTGCGGAGCTCCAAATCTCCTCTGATATTAACATCAGTACAGCAACTGTATGCTGGGAGCTTCACGGCATAGGTTTCCATGACTGAGCAGCTCCTGTAGGTATAATGTGCAGGTGGTCCAGTACTTTGGTCCATACAGTGCATATGGACATGAACATGCTGAACCTCATATGTTCTTAGCAGTGGCAGCAGTGCTACTGTGTGCATGTTAGCATTTCAGCAACGGCTTTGCTTTCTTCTCTGTTTCAAATCCTCCACCTGACTTGATATCCTTCCTTCACCTTCACCAGCACGTTGTGCTGGGAATAATAACAATGTGCTACCCAACTTCGGGAGGTGTTTGCAGCTGTATCAGAGGTATTTCCTCTGCGAGCCTCAGGAAAACAAGTGCAGAAACTAAGACTTAGACTGACTTATACTTTATAAAGCAGAAGGTACCGACGCCCTATTTCATTTGGACATTTCATAACTGAAATCTTTAATTCCATCTTATAATTTGTAACCCTTACAAGTGCTTAAGTTATGCATCCAATACATTGTAGCCTTTCAGCACATGAAACTGTTTTGCCTATAATCTATGTCACGACACAGACGCAGTCTGTGATTCTCGCCACACAGAATTCCGTCTGAAATTCAAATTCTGTTCTGTGCCCAATAATAAAGTGGGGCAAAGCAAATGCATTTAACACAAACAGCAGAATTGCCAAAACTGTTAAGTGTATGAGGCAATAGGTGGTGGATTGACTCACTCAAAATGCGAATGCTGTGTGTGTGTGTGTTACCGCAGCATAATCTAAGCTTTAACAGGTTTATTGCCCATGTTCTTCCACAGAATGTTCACAATCCAATTTGAGAGGATTGTCTGGTATAAATAAAGGTAAAGTATCTGACTAAGCCACAATATTTGAAAGGCAGTCGCAGGCAGACTGCTGTTGAGTTATTGGCCGTCACTGCGGGTCCATTCAAGTATGACAACCCAGTTTTCAAAATAGGGAATTCACATATTCACTATTCAGAGTTTTCAGGCTTCTTTGTAGTTCTTCTGCTCCACCCCGCTGTTCTCCTTAGGCGAAGAATTCAGACTCCCCTTTGCTGCTGTTCAGCAAACGCTCTGTGAATTTTGTGACGGACAGTTTGTTTGAGCAGGAAGTGACAGGGATTGGATTTGTTCCCCAGTTTGTTTGTTTGTTTTTTAGCATTGAGTTAAAAGGTATTGTAAATGACTTAGTTAACATTAATCTGCGTTCTTGAAAATCGGATCTGTTGGAGGAAATCAATACCAATCTCTGGCTAGACAAGTCCTAACTGTCTTAAATTAAATCCCAATTTTTGCAGCTAATTTCTGCCATTCTGCCTCTGTTTCTACATCTCTACGACTCTCTTTTGTCTCCCCTCTTTCCCTAACAACTGTTTCCCCTGCACTCACCTCTCCTTTTCTCTCTAAAAGATGAAACCAATTTTTTCCACCCCTACAGGAGATAAATTACTCCTAATAATCCATCGTTTCCTGAAGAGGACCTCTTTCTTTCCAGCTCAGGCAACAGACCAGAACTGTAATGGATATCTGGAATTAGGAGGAAAATGTCAGAGAGGGCTCGGTAATGACAGGCAGGGCTCTGTTTTTCATTGCTGCCTTGTAAAAAAAGAACACACTTTTGATTTAGGAGCTGGGAGATGATGGCTGAGGTGGAGTTGAATCAACTAAACAGATGACTAGGAAATTATGCTTTAAGGCTACGGCAGAGTGCTCCTGATGAAATTATGCCATATTTAGCTTTTAGGTTGTTTAAACAGCCGTGTCAAGGATTCCATATTTCCCAGAGGTGGAATTGTTTAAAAAGAAGGACGGATGATGGTGTGAAAGCATTTTCATCTAGCTCTTTTTGAAGGTTCACAACCAGCTCATAATTTTATTCTTTCATCATTTCTTCTCTCCGATAAGCCCAGAAAAGTTGGAGCTTTCATCTTGGTAATCTATCACAAAGATCCCTCTCAGTGAAAGTCACCTTAAATAACCAACCAGCAATCAACACCTGGTCAGGAGTTCTGGTAAACAAATTTGGAGGCCCAAATGGTTCGTAATAGCAGCCATTTTGATGCTTTTACCTAAAGAGAGGGGCAAAAGAGAGCGAGGGGAGAGAAGGAAAATACGTCTGTGTCCATGTGTAGATACAAAGATATGTGCTTTTATTTCTTTGTGTGTATGTGTGTGTGTGTGTGTGTGTGTGTGTGTGTGAGAGAGGAGATAGGAGTGACAGAACGGTGAGACAGCAGATGTATTTTTTATATATATCTCTGTTTAATGCCGGAGGCAATTAGAGAACTGCTTCAGTTAATTATAATCACTCTTAATGATTTAATTATGGTGATAACTTCTAATCACAATAACTAAACAACTGTATTTAAAAAAAAAATACTTTTCCATCAGGTACAACCTTCTAAGGATTTCTTCTACTTCTTTGGTTGTTTGTTGTTTTTTTAATGTAGCTGCTTTTTAATTTCAGCTCAAACATCAATTCTGTTTAGAAGCAGAAATTAATGTTTTCTGGAATGCATAAAACTGGTAAAAATGTTTTACATCCTATATCGTACAGTTGCCATACTCAGAATGACGATGGACTTTGAGGCTGAACATGTAGTTCAAACTAAGAGAATAAATACAAAAAAATAATATTTTTTAGGTGTTTAGATTAAATTTACACTAAGAAACATTAACAATGTTATCAGGGTCTATAATTGCATGACACTGTAATAATCTTAACAGTTTTCATGTATTTTACTATAATATGCAACGTGATCGGGAATTGAGCAACCGAACTTGGCATACAGGTACATCTCTATCCCTTTAAGGTTTATATCTATATCAGATATTATGACATCATCATCATTATGTTGCCGAGGAATCATGTAGCAATCAACAAAAAAATGACCAGTTTTCAGTATTTATGCACCTATGACACCTTATAAAAGCTTTATATAAATTTTTGATCACATCGTCTAATTTATATCCACAAAAGCTGAATTATGTATGATAGATTATGACAATTATGTTGCCCTAGCGACCATCTAGCAACGGGTTAAAATGACCCATTTTTAACATTAAACACTTTTCTCAGTGTGATTAAGTATATCATTATGCCAATAGCACAAACAGACAAAACAAAACTATAACATGAGCATGTACTAATATAATGAGTCTACAAAAAAAACAAACAAAAAAAAAAACACCTGTTCTTATGTGCAGTAAATATCGACTGGTGTACATCGTCTCTCTTATTGTAATAAAAATGTAAAAATGCCATTTTAACTAAAGCCCATTATAATTTAATAATAACAGTAATAACCAGTCTTTAGGTATGTTATAAAGGGTAGAGTGTCAGGAGCCGGAGCCCATCCTGAAGTTCCATCCACACTGAGCGAAGCCAAATCCCAACAGCCCTGCTATTCGAAATGATGGTTTCGAGCTTGCTTTTTGCAGTGTGCGAAAAAGACAAGGGGGTGCAGAGACCTGAACAAAATTGGGTTTTGTCACTGGGGCTTTGCTGTTTGAAGGAGGGCTATCAGGGCAGATTAGCTCTACCTCAGTGGTAATGGAACTAGGAGCATTTTGAAAAGCATTCCCCGCCTCGCTTTTTAGCCTAAGGGTTCTTGGTTGCTTTAGCCAGAGCTGTTTGGGCTTTTCAGTGTATGTTGTAATGGGGATATTTTGTCTTAATAGAAATGTTGCAGGCAGACAGTTTTAAATTTAACTTCATGAGTTTTTTCTCTCTCTCTGTCTCTGTATGCATCAAAATATACAGTACTAAACAGGAAATGATCATTTTACTAAAGGTAACATTTATTATAATTCACCTAATCGATATTTAAGCTTCATACATTGTATCTGTTTTTTTTTTATAGTAATAAATCTATCATTGAAAAGGCTTAAAGAAGAAATGCGAGCAAAACAAAAAAGGAGATCTAAAATAAATAATTACATGTGAATGAAACGTGTCACATTATTTAACAGCATTTAAATTGGTGCGCGCCCGTTTTTCACCGGACCCCAGCGAGGATTTAATCTTATTTGTGTAACATTCACTGCGAGCTTTCACATTTGCTGCCAGTACGACCTGCTGGCCACCACAGCTAATTTGTATTGATGAGATGTTATCAGCAATATTTCCTCTCATTTCCAACTATATAATAAATTACTAAATGTCTGTTTTTATCCTCTTGGTAATCTTAGTGGTTCTTGAAGTTACATTAGGTCTCTGAACATGAATGTTTTTAGGTGTACATAAAGGGCTGCCTGTAATGCATTTGATGGTCACCGGGAAGGACACCTGTCAGTGCAGCATATACAGCAGGGAAGTGAAAATAAGTGTGTCTGTGAATTTTGGGAGATAATTGCGATTGCAAATGTGATGTCAATCTGCATGACTGTGTATGAGGCTGCTTATTATTCTGAAACCTGTGAGGGAAAATCCTGCTCTGTGTGTGTGTCTGTGTCCGCTCGTGTGTGTGTGTGCTTGCATGTGTGACCGGGAGGCTTGTAGCGACAGGAGGGGGTAAACAAGTTGACCTTTACAGCTTTGATCACTCTGGAGGAAGGAGGTGGCTGGGGGGGTGTCAGCAAGAAGGTTAGAAGGAGGAGGGAAATGGAGGGAAAAATTAAGTCTATTCCAGCATAAGAAGCGTGTGCTGCTGGGCATGTCAATATGTATGCTCATAGATATTTGTATCTGTACTCATCTATCGAATCATCCCTTACCTCAGCCAGTGGTACGATGCCCTGTATGTCGGCACTGCTGATGTAGAGGTGTGAGACTTTCTCTGTTTGCCTGGAAGTTGTCTGTGTGCCAGCTGGGTACTCAACGCTCCAGTGTAGAGTCTGAGTTGGCACCAGGTTAATCACATTGTCCACCTCAAAGTCGAGCTGCATCACCTCATAGGAAGGACTTTCCAATCTACAAAGACAGACAGCGGTTGGAGGTGTTAGATTTGTTAGAGCTGTCTTTTTAGGATGCTCTGTGGATTTACGCATAAACTGATACAGTAACACAAAGGTTGTGGAGAGCAATAATGGATTGTAATCATAATTTTAATATGTTGGCACGATTAAAATATTCAGAAACTGCTTTGTGCCAGTCAGAAAACAAGAGTACATTTTATGAGCATGCACAGCCACTTCTTACAATCATGATCATGATAACAGGAGGTTGAAGGTAAAATACTGCTGTTTAGATGACTGTGTATAGTGTATATAGACCAGTGTATAGTGAGTAAAATATTTCCCAAAGTATCAGACTCTTCGTTTTAAAGTACACCAGCGTAACCCTACTGTAGAGACCAAATGTGTTAACCAATAAAGAAAAACAATGTTTAACATAAAGCAACATCATTATCAGAAACTGGGCATCATCACGGACCAGAACCTTATTATGAGGAACACCTCTTAGCTAAGCAGGTATTAAGTCTTACAAGTTGGCTCCAGATCCCAGTGTTTAAGGTAAAACTGCATATTTAATGTGCACCCTTTGGATATGTGCCTTGCTGGACAAGCCTTTTCTCATCCCCACAACGTCACTTAGTGTTGTTTATCAAAGCTGCTGGCGTGGCTCATTTGCACTCAAGGTGTCCTTTGGTTTCTGTGGCCCAGAGCTAAAGGAGGGGTCCGTATCTGCTAAACCATTATTTGCCAATCAGCACGGTTAGTGTTGTGTGAAGGGGTACGTTTTAACCCAAACGGTCGCAGTACCTAAACCTAACCAGCAAGTAAAAAGTGAGTGAAAAATGAAACACATTAGCAAATGGAAAAAAAAACCAGACTGCCAGTATCTGCCACTAGCACCTTCTCAACCTCCCAATGCAGATTTGCGGGTCTCTAATAGAGATACGCCGTCTCCTGGTGGCTGATGCAGCTGGTATGTCAGTGCACCTGCGCCACAGGGCCCCATACGCTTATCTGAAAAACCTAACCATTAATGAACTCTTGTTTTTGGTATGTCATGTGTCAATAAGTGATTCACTTCAAACTTTCTACCTGCAATCTTCTCCTCGCATACCTCTCGATTCATGTCCTCATTTGTATCCACAGAAATGTGTCTGTCATTTTGACAACTGGGATTCCTGCAGCACATCGTGCCCTTATAACTTTTCAGACTGTCATTACCTGCTTTGCTTCCCTGCCTGTCAGACATCCTGATTCTACCCGCTGCTACTGCGAATTACAGACCATCCTATCATTTGTCACCACACAAATTCTTTGCATCTTCTTCTAGACTTCAGTCAGCTGTGACAGAGTTAGAGTGCGGTGCCTGAAAGTCAGTGCCAGTGGTGAACACTGTGGTCCGATTCGGGATAAATGAATGACTGACGAAAAAAAAAAATCCACAGCAAAATGAAATGTCTGCAGAGTGTTTGTAAAACGCGGTGTTTTTGCCACTTTAAGCTGGCGCACACAAAGCAGAAGAAACACAGCAGGTGTTAAATGGGAACGCTATCTGAAATGTGCATGTAAATTTCTGCGTCAAGATAACAGTCACAGATACCCACTTACAGTTCGTGGCAAGTAGAACACAAAAGGTCTCCTGGGTTGTGTTTTGGAGATAACGTTCGCACACCGCGGCCAATTATTTCACACCATGATAATTGGAATTTCATCTACAGTTTAGTGAGTGAAAAATCTCTGTGTGGCTGCGTGTCCAATTCAGGTTTAAGGATTCTCCGTTTCTCGTCCTTATTGACACCCGGCCTCACCAAACGCACAAACACGAACGCACACATACATGTGCCCAGTGGCTAGTGGGACATGAATCACAGAGACAGAACGTAAGCAGCTGTAAATTAATTTTACATACACATGGATTCCTATGGGTTAAAGGTCATGGCAAAGCCAATTGCTGAGGGCCTGTGTCACCGTGTCTGGGGAGATGGGTAAAGAGATGTGTTACACTGATAGATGACGGAGAGAAAACTGATGGGTGTCAGCTCCCCTTGACCTCTTCCACATCCCCATCACGTCTGCTTTTGTTTCATCTATCTCTACACATCTGTCTGCCTCACCCTGCCTCTTAAATCTAACATCATATTACAGCTAAAATGCCTCCTTTTCTTAGTAGTCTGTGCAGTAAAGTTGTTATATTGTGACCATATGATCATAGTCTAGAAAGGAAAAAAAAGTACTTATTATTCGACCTTCTTTTAACTTACCATGCATGGCAAAACATTTGTGAGCCATTACATTTATGTCATGGGGGGGGGACTCTGGCTTTTTTTTTTTTCACTGAATTTCAGTCCGGTGCTAGGCCACACACACACACGACTTGACTGCTGCATCCAGCCCTTCAGTTGATCCATCTACTGCTCGCTGAAGCGTCATGAGAGAAGTTTTAAATTGAAGCATGGCTGTTGCAAAGCCATTTTTAAGGAAGGGAAATGGAGGAAAGGCTGAGGTGCGTCAACCTGTGCAGGAACTGAGCTGGTAAAATCAGTGGCAACAGATCTTATGGAGTGATGAATCCACACTGGAAGTTTTTGGTTCAAATTGTTAGTCTGTGAGTCGGCGAGTTTCTGCAGACATCTGTAAAACACGCTGAAGGCTCTGCCATGATTTGGAGCTGCACTTCAGCCAGTGGTGTTGGACATCTTGTCAGAATTATTGGAATTGTGAATGCAGAAAAGTTCTGTCAGATTTTAGCCCAGCATGCACCATTTTCAGAGTTCAGGCTGTGTTGAAGAAGGTGGTACAAAATATTGACTTGTTAGCATTGTGCAGACTCAGTTTTAGCCTTATATACTGTATTTCCACTTATGTCTGCACAAATATCCCATTTTCCCAGCAAAATGTAAAGAAACGAGGGTGGCTCAAGACTTTTGCACAGTGTCACATACCTTTCTACCGTCAGTGAACAGTCGCTAGCTACCATTTTGGTGCTGCCCGTCAGACAAAGAGAGGCAGCCTAATTCATTGAACTCTTTACAGGACAGCTGTACGGACTGCAGAGTACTAGATTGTATGAGGGTTAAAAAGGTCAGATATGCAGCAAAAACAATTTTCCAGTTAGAGTTATGACTTTGATGTTGATGACGTGTAAGTCAGAATTATGACTGGATTTATGCAGTGCACTGCTGACCCGTCCCGAGCGTACCCCGCCTCTCACCTTAGACAGCTGATCCCCGTGACCCTGAACTGGATAAGCAGTTAAGAAAATGGCCTGATGGATGGATGTTGAGATGGATGCTGATGTGAAAGTCTGGTTATTACTGTACCTCCAATATGACATGAATGCAGCACGAGGTAATGATATCAATATCTCTGGATTTGAAATATCCTCCCAAATTTCAAATCCAGTTCCATTAGTGTTCTCTGTATATAAAAAAATGCTGTAGTAATACTTTGCAAGATACAATGTTTTTACAGTAGTTTGAACTTAATATTACACAGCAGCAATGAGACGGCAGTAAATAAGCGAAATTGTTAACTTTTTTTTTCATTTGAATTAATGTTTAATTAATATTTTTGAATTTTTGAATGCCACCACTTTTGAATCCCACCTATGTATGCCTGTTCATGTGTGTATCCCTCAACATGACTCATTAGTCAACCCCAAACGACACAGTAGGAGCCCTATTTCATATTTTCCAGGGAGAAACCCGAAACACAGCAGTGGTTTAGACACGTACACTCCGAGACACGACGCTCTGTCACTCTTGCTATCTGTTCCTGTCTCTCTCACACTCACAGACACTTGCACACAGGCAGTGCACGGATAACACACTCCTCTCTCTGTCTCACACACACACACACACTTACGCATACACACATGCACAAAGAACCACCCAAAAATTGTTCAGTGTGTTTGGGTGCAGTGTAATCGCTGGAGCTGAAAAAGCAATGTGTCTGCAGTGACAGGTTCATTCAGGTGTTAGCTCCGTCCCAACCGCAAGGCTCCAAAACAATATAACACTGTCCTCTAGTGCATACGCATACGCAGACACTTTCACACATACACGCACCAGTACATTGTTCTCCAACACTCAAAACTAACCAAACAAAACCCCTGCAGAAGTTCACACTTCACACTTTGCTGCAGGCAATGCTGACCTTCAGATGTTATTCCTGTTACTGATACAATGGTGCAAGGTTATAGTGTCAGTCTGAATGGGTCAAAATGTGTCATCTGACCTTGATGGCACACTGCCTCGCAGCCAGGGTCACACACAGGTTTCAGACTGCTTGACTTTGGCGAACCTGCGCTTCTGTGAAGGACAGATTTTAAAAGACACGTAATTATGTGTCGACTTTACACAAGCTGGCCTTGACTCTCATCCTACCAGCTAGGGTCTGTGCCGAACCCAGAAGTATATGTTTTGTCATGTCTCATAGGGGTTTTTTTAATCATTACAATTTTTTACGACTGTCAATTTATTCCTAATGATGTCACATCGTTGCTTTGACTGTTGCTTTTTAAAAATACAGCTCTGTCCCAGGGGAATCCAGTCATAAGCACCTAATCCCACCTATGCAGTTTTAATACATGGAACTATTTATTCAGTTATTGTTTGCCATGGGTCGGTCCTAAAATATCACACAGTATCAAGTGGGTTAGGGGTACTTTGTCTCATTTTGATCATTTTGATGGGGAACTTCCCAGACTAGAAGGAAACGTTGCCGGATCTACCTGACACAGACAGACAGATGTCCCGGTCGTGCCACACATGAAAAGGAGAGCTGATACTGCCGCACTGCAAGCCCCCATCTGAGCAGCAATGACCCTCCTCGGAGTGATGGAAACTCCATCTGTTAATGCAACTGTCCAACAGTTGGCTGAACAATCTACTTGGGGGGGGAAAAAAACGTTATTTGTTCCTGAAACCAAGACAGGCAGGAAGGTAGCAACGGTTTGCTCCTTTTGTCATATGCCAGGAGGCATTGCCTCGTGTTTTGCTCAGCATCTTCTGAGCAAATTGTGCGCTGTAACTGCCTGCAGTGTGTGTTGAGCTTTAGTTGTTTTTAGTTGTTTCCAGTCCCTGTACAATCATAGTGAGTTGGTTCACATTTCCAGCAACAGGTCAGACTCCTTCTGGTGGGTGTTGGTCTCTTGCAGGGCTGCAGTTTATCACTGGTTCTGTTGATATTTATGGACAGAATTTCTAGGCGTAGCCAGTGGGTGGAGGGTGCAGGGTTTGGTGGATCTCTTCTCTTTTTTTTCACTGATGATATTGTTCTGTTGGCTTCACTGAACCGCGATCTCCAGCTTGCACTGGGGCTGTTTGGAATGAGAATCAGCACCTCCAAGTTTGAGGCCACGGTTCTCAGCCCACTCCGCGATCGGAACGAGCCGCTGCTTCAAGTGGAGGAGTTTAAGTACTTTGGTGTATGCTCGTGAGTGAGGGGAGAGGGGAGGAGGAGATTGACAGATTAGTGCGGTCTTGGCAGTGATGCAGATGCTGTTCCGGTCTGTTGTGGTGAAGCTGAGTGGAGTGTAAAAGCAAATCTGTTAATTTATTCACTGATCCACATTCCTACCCTTCCCTGTGGTCACAAGCTCTGGGTAGGGATTGAAAGAATAAGATCACAGATTTAAGCGGCAGAAATAATGCTCAGAGATTGGGTTCAGAGCTTGATCGGTGAAGTGTTTTGGGCATTTAATGGAGGCACCAGGGAGGACCCAGGACACAATGGAGAGATTATGTTCCCAGACCAGCCGAGAGATATAATCTCTCCAGCATGTCCTGGGTCTCCCCCGGGGCCTCCTCCCGGTAGGACATGCCCGGAACACCTCACCCAAGAGGCATCCTAGTCAGATGTCTGAACCACCTCAACTGGCTCCTTTCGATGTGGAGGAGCAGCGGCTCTACTTTGAGTCCCTCCCGAGTGGTTGCGCTCCTCACCCCATCTCTATGGGAGAGGCCAGCCACCCTTCGGAGGGAGCTCATTTCTGCCGCTTGTATTCACGATCTCGTTCTTTCGATCACTACCCAGAGCTCGTGACCATGGGTGAGGGTGGGGACGTAGACCAACTGGTAAATCGACAGCTTCACTTTCACACTCATCTCCCTCTTCACCACGACAGACCGGTGCAGCGTCTGCATCACTGCAGGGTCTTTACTTTACAATATAAAGCACCTTGAGGCGACTGCTTGTTGTGATTTGGTGCTATATAAATAAAACTGACTTGAATTGAATTGATTATCTACAGTACCTGTTGTAGTTATGTATACAAATAACTGCAGGTCTGTTTATCTGGTGAGACTTACAATCACATTTACTGTCAGTCCTTTGATGTAACATCCTGGAAAAGTTATGTTATTATATATAATAATATATCATTTCACTACTTTGTGGTTTAATAAGCCTGTTGATTAATTTGCATAAGACTTAATTTCAAGTCGACTCGTCGACAGTTCTCATTAAGCTCCATCTTAATATTCATCTAATTAGAGTTTGACTTGGATTTCAAACAGAAACTTCTGATGATTTGAAGAATGTAATTAATTCTGTTACCTACCTGTTACTTTGTTGCATTTAGTAATACTCAGTTCTCATAGTCAGTAGTGGCTTGTTAACGTTCTGGGGCCCATTAACCATAACACAGCATTCTTTACACTGTATACGGACTTTATGGTAGTATTACAGTAGTATTGGTTTTTATTTTTGTTTTCTAATTTTTCTGCAACTAATTAAGTGTATTTATATGGAAAAGTACACGGGACAGGCTTAGCCTATGAACTCAGATATGAAGATGCTCTGTTGGCAGCAGCGAGCGTCTGGTGAGATGCACTTGCTGGACTCACACTAGTGTGTAACTTGTTTGGCACCTCTGGAGTCTCAGAGCTGATTAGGGGAGATGATTGACAATTTTTTTCCTCTGTTTATCTATTTAGCTATCAATTAAGCAATTTAGCTTCCAGAATGGGTCAACTGCAGCCTCGCTGATTCTGTTAATGCCTCATTCTTCAGCACCTGTTTGTTTTACTGCCCCATGTTTTGTGAGTACACGTTAGCTTTGTTTATATATATATATATATATACTGGATTGATTCTATACAGAATAAGAAAACTTAAGTGACTCTAAGTAAAAACTTGGATTACTATCAAACAAAGGTATAAAATCATTCATGTCCCGCTGACAACACATTTCCTGATTCTCCAGCTTTCCACAGTCAGAGCCAAAATGTATTTCCCCCCTTAGCAGACAGCAGCATTTAGGTCAAAACTATAGAGTGCAGCTTTACAGAGCTACTACCACGACCAGTCCCTTAGTCCTAGTTCATTTTTAAAAGAGGACATTCACTAAGAGACAGGGAAACATTAATAGCTAAACTAAATCAGGCCACAAATGCATTTGCATGCGCATTATAAATTTTGCTATCCTTTAAGCTTCAGTGTGAGCGTGTGTGGCAATCAGCTGTTACAAGTGGAAAAAAAAAAAAGATTTGGCACGCTGACCCCGGAGGTAAAGTGAAGAGACCCCCGCACCAACCCGTAAAGATGACCCCCACATCTCTCAGTCCCAGCTCCAACAAAGTAAACACAACATTGCTTATGAAAACATGTTAACATCACTTCTATGATTAAGCTGAGTCTCAAAGTTGTTGCTGCATCCAATATTTGCTACTTTATTACCAGAGCATCTGATTTGAGACTCCTCAAGAGAGGTATTTGACTCATGTACCAAATGTTGAAATATTTATCAGTGAATATAAATTACAACTGAAATAAATGTTAGCCTAGTGGTTGATTTTGATGGTACTTCTTCCCCAGCACCCTGTTGCTAACCCATCACTGATTTGTCCTCCTTAAGAAAAGCAGAAGGTATCTGTAGAAAAATGTTTCCCTTTAGGTCCCCCTCAAAGATGCAGAAAAAAAAAGAGAAGAAAAAGAAAATCACACATACAATCTAAATAACACACACACACACACACACACACACACACACCATGTAGTAAGTGTAGGGAGGACAGGTTGTCTTATCAAAGTGTGCTGCAGGAAAGTGGTGGTATCAGGGGAAATTCAAAGGACAATAGAGAACAAACACACACACATACACACACCAACAGACATGCACCACTGGCAAGAAGAGAGGAAACATCCCCGGGAAGAATACAAGGCAGGACAGAAAGGATAGAAACTGGAGGAGAACAAGAAAAAAAAGGTGAAGGAACAATTTTTCTCTTTTTGCTCAGAGGAAGTTGTCACTTACAGCATTTCCCCTCAGCACCTGCACAGCCAGTGGCTGACAGCAGGTGTGCGTATATGTTACACAGAGAGAGACAGAGGGAGATATGAGACTAATGCAAAAAAAAAGAGATACTGCAGGTAGGCAGGTAGGTAGGTAGGTAGAACCACACACACACACACACACACACACACACACACACACACACACAGCTGTCAAAAATGTGTTTTTTGCTACAGACAGACAAAGACTCAAATATAGGGGAGACGATGCCAGGCAGAACCACAGGATGACAGCACACTGTCATAGCCATCAACCACCTTCACCTTCACTGTTTGTGTGTGAGACTGTTTGGACACAGAGATGCAGCGTACTGTTGCAGACGGCCCCCTGTCAGTTTGCTTTAGAACACACACAAAGCGTGTGTTGCTGTAAGGATGCATATCATTTCGTGCATTTTATTATGTTTATTTCGTTCCACCCTGACAGTCCATCACCCATTCGGTCTTAATTTCAACACCTCAGTGTGCACTTGAATGCACGCATGCAACCAAGCATCCACACTCAGACGCACGCTGAGTCTTTTTAAACTGTTTTAGCCTCCACTGACCGCCTGTCAGATCTGGGTTGCCATCAGATATCAAACCCTATAATGTCAAGGGAGATGTTAGAAAGAGAGGAAGCTGGATATGGTGCTATTTTAAAATCTACAGCAGGACAACCCCTTGGAGCTGTTCACAGAAAAAGAGGGGACTATTTGGGTGCCCTGGTAGGGAGATGCCTTCATGCCCAAAATGCACTGAAGTGCTGTTTTGTGACTGGCTGTTCCTAACAAAGCTGGTGAGTGTCTATACATCACCGTAAGAATGAGAGTAAGGTACTAAATAATAAGAACAAATGTTTGTGCGGAATATGAAAGGATATTACTGTGTTATGAATGGCACATAACCTCATTTACATTTGTGCAGATTAGTTTGCAGGTTCCCTCTCTGCCTACATTGGTGCGCTCCAGGGATTCCAGCTTTCTCTCACATCCAAAAACATGCATCTTAGGTTAACTGGCCTTGGATGTGAATGTGAGTGTGAGTGGTTGTCTCTCTGTGTTAACCCTGTGATAGGCTGGTGACCTGTCCATTGTGTACTCCATCTCTCACCCAGTGATAGGGATGGGAAAGGCTCCAGCTTACCCCCATGAGTATTTAAGAGGATGGATGGATGGATGGATGGAAAAAGGCAGATATACCAGTGACAACAACTGACCTCCTACAACCCGTCTTAAACAGAGTGATTTATTCTTACACATACTGTAGAAACATCAAACAGAAACAAGAACACATACAGCAGAGCCTTCAGCTTTCAGGCCCCTCTGCTGTGGAACCAGCTCCCAGTTTGCATTCAGGAGACAGACACCCTCTATTTTTAAAATTAAGCTTAAAACTTTCCTTTTTGATCAAGCTTATAGTTAGGGCTAGATCAGGTGACCCTGAACCCTCCCTTAGTTAAGCTGCTATAGGCCTAGGCTGCTGGGGGGTTCCCACAATGCACTATTTCTTTTTACTCTGTTTATACCCCACTCTGCATTTAATCATTAGTTATTATTAATGTCTGTCTCTCTTCCACAGTGTGTCTTTTGTCCTCTCTCTCTCCCCTCAGCCCCAACCAGTCGTGGCAGATGGCAGCCCCTCCCTGAGCCTGGTTCTGCTGGAGGTTTCTTCCTGTTAAAAGGGAGTTTTTCCTTCCCACTGTCGCCAAGTGCTTGCTCATAGGGGGTGGTATTGTAGGGTCTTTACCTTACAATATAAAGCATCTTGAGGTGACTGTTAGTTGTGATTTGGCGCTATATAAATAAAATTGAATTGAATAATGTGGCATTTTAATATAATTTTAATTTCATTAAAAATTATAATAAAATGTTCTAACATCAACTTCATCAGCAATTTAAACTTGACGGCTCAAATGTGCTCAAACTTCACAGAAAATGCCAGATTTTTCTGTCTCTGCTTTTTTTTTTTTTTTTAGTCAGCACTGTCTATGAAGCACACAGAAGAAGGTGCTGGTGTTTGTGTGTAAGACAAAGAGAGTGAGTGTCCAAGCTGTCCAGAATACAGTGAGGTTGTCAATGAGGGGACAGAGGGGACAGAGGGGACTCTGGGGGAATGAGCTTGCAGAAACAAAGGACACGCACAGACTCATAAACACATCACAATATGTTACATATTGAAACATACTATACACATTACAAGTAAAGACACAGAGATTGCTTGGTCAAGCTCTAGTATAAAGTGTATTTTGATACGTAGAGTAGAGTTCAGTAGAGTTCAATAGCACAGAAAGAGCATTATGCCAACAATATCCCACCTACCCAACAATGTCTTTGAAAAATAAGATCATGCACAACATATTTGCATAAGCACTTTAATTTCATAAAATTAAAAGAATCTATAATATTCTAAATTCTAAAATATCCTATTCTAAACAACAACACAAAAGGATGTTGCCAGAGAAACATCATCTCTGGCATCTCATATTTGCAGCAGCTGTTGCTGCATGATTGTTGTATACCACCATAAAATATAAACAATTACACATAATAGCTAATTTAACCTTTGTATATTTTACAATAGGATATTTTTTTATACTTTGTAAATCCTACTTTCACTCATCCCACTGATTACGCTCCTTTATTTACAACCATAACTTAGAGAAGGCGAAATGAAGAGAGTTTGATTGTGTCTCCCACTTCTATCCCTGCCAGTTTGTGGTATTGCAAATGCCTCCATTATTTTATCTCTTGTGAAGTTATGTCTTTCCTAGTATTATTTCTCTCTCCTACAGGCTTCCTCTCTCTCTGTCTTCCTCTCACACCTGCTATGCCAGCTGTATCCTTGTCTGATTGCACATAGGCCCTTTTCTGACATATGCGGACCCCCTGTCAAGCACTTGGAAACATACATGCAGACCTATGTCATCTCTTATTCTTGTTTGCCCTTTCTTACTCATGCCCACCCCCTACCAGGACAACCAAATAGTCTGCTGTTTTTCCTGTATAACATACACGCTAACTTGAATGCACATTTACCCATTTTTTTAAAGCTACTCGTACTCTCTCCATTTTCCTCATTTTAGCAGCAGTGACACACTCTCTCTCTTTCCATCGCATATGGGATAAACACAGACCCCCCACCCAGATCTACACCAATATGCAACATGCAAATGCTTTTAAGAGAAGCTGAGCAAAGGGACAACAGTGTGTGTCTGCACCTGTGTGTGAATGTGTTTGCATACTTAAATGGTCTCAGAGGCATAATGTTTTGTCTTTTTTTAGTTTTTTTTCCTGTGCTTTTTATGGGTTTAATGCGTTTCTTTGAGGCAGATAAAAGAGAGTTCAGAAAGAGTTCTAAATGATGCTGATTTCCGTTTATAATTACTTACATCTTGAGATCAAATGTTGTTTATTTAACAAACCACCTTGTGCAGAGTGTTCAGGGTTGTTGAGAGAAAAAAGCTGTGACGAATGTCCATTTGTCTGCATTAGTATTTGGTTTACTAATCTGTGTAATTAATTATATTTGATAAAATACATCATTGTGCATTGAATAAAAGGACAAGAATCACAAAACATTCCAGGTTCTCTAAATACAAAGTCTTTTTAATCACATTAGTGGTTTCCATATTTTTAATTTGGCAAATAAACAGCATGCTTTATCCACCTTCGCTACTACAAGATGCAATGAGCGATTGCAGGCCTATCACAATATAAAAAGTACTGTGGCTGTTTCTGTGATTGTGCGATGGCAATACTGAATAATTTACAGTGTCTACCACTACTTTGCACTTTGTTGCATTTTAAACTTTCAAATACATGAAAGCCTCTGAGAGAAAGAGGAAAAATAGAAGAGAATTGGTAAGTCAGAGAGAAGACAAGAGGAAAATGAGAGAAAGACATAAAGAGACGAAGAGCAGCAAGAGATACAATGGGGCGGGGAAGGATGGAGACAATGTAACTTAGAAATATATACACAGAGAAAATAAACATGTTGGAGACCCAAAAGTGAAGGGAAGAAACATAAGCAGGCTCCACTGTGACTGTTCTGGTTTAACTGCTGCAGAAGAAGAAGATTTTAATTATTATTTGGATGAAATACAGATGCCATTAACAATTACGATTTTTCTGTCTTCATTGTCACATTTCTCTGAAGAGCTCATTAAGTTACACATTTCTTCGCACTCAGAATCACCTCACGTGACCCTCTTGAACTGAACTGTAATAAAATGACAGGCAGTCACTCAGTATTTAAAAAAATGAAAAGTAGCTGACCTTTGTGATGGACTGGTGACGTGTGCGGGGTATACCCTGACTTTTTGCACTATTTCTGGGAGATGGGCTGGCCTAAGCTCCGGCCCGCCCTGACCCTGAATTAGATAAGCTGTTAAGAAAATGGACTGCTGAGTGGCTTTTTTCAACAAAGACTTGTGTCCAAATATCTAAGTATACTTTCTGTTTACTTATACAAATATAAAGAGTGAAAATATTGGGCAAAGTGCAATAAAACAAAGAGACCTGAAGTGATTCATCCTGTACAGATATGACAGTGGGAGCCATGCTAAGGCAGGGAAACACATAATGCATTTTCATGGATGCAACATAACAGGCTAAAACTTTCTGTCTAATAGCGTTTTCATTTTAAGATGATAATTGCAGCATTCTTCCAGCATGTAATCATCAGCATTTGAGAGCGACCACTAATATTTTGTAAGTGCTTAAGAAGCAGGAAATGCCTGGAAGGTATCTTTGTGTTATTAAACACAGGCTATTTATCTTGGATTCCCGTGGGAAAGGAGAAGAAAATAGCAACATTTTAAGCACCATACGCAACTTTTTTTTAATCATAACACAAAGTTTTCCTTTTTCCCAACAAGCTTGCTTCAAAGAAAACAACAACAACAACAACAAAAACCTGTGCACCATGTCTGCTCTGATTTACACGTTATTGGTTCCTATTGCACTTAAATCTCTTTCTCCAATCTCACACTCACACAGACACACACAATCACAAAGTATCGATCTGTGGCCTGTGCGAGTGAAAAATCTGGTGCAAAAGAAGAGTGACAGCCAGCAACAAACAAAGGCACACGTTTTGAAATCAAAAACGTGTGCGAGTGCAGTCAGACATGCAGTATTAAATCCTGTCAACCTAACCTCCATCCCAACCTGATAACCTCTCTCTTTCTTGCCATTACACACACAGATACACACTCTAACTTTTCCTCTGTGTCCGTAATCAGATATTGATTTAATGCGGCACAGGTATCACATCCATCTCTGCTTTTCTCTATTTTCTCTGATATTTTTGTGCTTTTATGATATCTGTCCAGTGTAATGGAGACAAGCCTTTTGATATGGCCTACTTGACCCTGCCAGGACAAAGATGACATTTTTTTGTTTATTTGTCTTGGAGAAAAAAAGTTAATTCAAGTCAGGATGAGCGAGGATCCAGAGTGTCACACCTGCAGACTTTTAACTTGATATTTCTGCTTTTCATTTAAGGGCTCTTGTGCACACTGTGGCATTGCTATAGTTTTATTTGCTTGTTTGATATGCGGGCGATTGGAGAGCTGGTCAACACAAACTAGTAACCAACACTAAGGTAACATTTAATTGTTTGAAATTCTTCAGGGATTCCTTCTCGCTCACTTGACAGACAAGCACACCGTGTATCTGCTACTTCCTGTGGAAACAAAGATGTTTTTTAGCACAGTGGTGTGTTTTATAAAAAGCAATATTCCGCTCCATACTGTGATTTACAGTCCATAAAAAAAAGCCAGGAGGGTTTTAAGTAATCTCTATCTTGTGGCTTTTTGCTTGAATAGGAGGCAGCTCCCACAGTGAACACTAACCGTGACATATGCAAAAAGTCCTGCTTGAAATTATCTTGTCTGTAATGGTACCGAATGACTACAGAATTCCAGTGGATTTCCCACAGTTTAATTATGTTGTGTTATGTTTATTTATAAGGATTTGTGAACTCTGGAAAACAAATCTATACCAATCCCTCTGTGGAAGAATCTCATTTATTTTACATGTGGGGGGGCACTGCGCTGAGATCAATTAGTCCACCTGATATAATTGCGCTATAAAAAAGTGAACTAAACCGAGAGAAAATAAACAGGAATGAATAAAGGAGACAGAAAGAGAGAATGAGGCAAGGAGGAGCTACGAAGATGTGTCAACACAACCAACAGAACAATAAAGAAAATCATCGAAAAAGAACGATGAAGCTCCTCATACACTCTGCAGCTCTCAGCTGTGCTGCGCTTCAACTGTGATGTGAAAAACTTAACGAACACCAGAATATCCTCAAAAAAAGGTAGACAGAGAAATAAGATCATTTAGATAATTAGACCTAGGAATTAATGACAAATAACAAGAAGCAGTGACAAAGTAAAATTTGGATCCATCAGTGGAGATGTGTATATTATTGCTGTGATATAGCTAAGTGGTTTCTTTTATTGCTGTTGTGGCTGTTTGGTGTGTGTCGCACTTTCTGGTGCAAAAAAAAACAAAAAAAAAACAAAAAACCGCCAGATTCTTTGAAATGATTCAGCAGGTGTTATTCCAGGTAGATGTGATGATGCTGTTTAACAAACACCTTTGCAGAAAAAAGAATGAAAGCTTTTCTTCGTGAAAGCTCGATAACACACATAAAAGACAACACACCAACACTTAGCAACAATCTGCAGACTTAAAGGTAAAAAAAGGGCAAAGGTGAAAAGGATAAAATGTTGTCTAAAATTTTGCGCACGCACACACACACACACACACACACACACACACACACACACACACACACACACACACACACACACACAGAGCTCTCTCAGCTGAGGCTACAGCTGTTTTACAGCAGCCAGACCCCCACTTTGTATTAGTAGAAAAAGAAACTGTAATCCCCGTTCACCATGATCCAGCTTGTACCAATCTACAAGGTTGGCCAACATTGCTTTCAGCAGAGATTAAAACTGTATATTTAAAACTGTATATCTGACATAATAAATAACCTAAAAAACTAGAATAGAAGCTCAAAACAAGAAACACCAACAGCCAGGATCTGATGAAGTCCAAAATTCAGTCTGGTGCTTTGGTACCTGCCAGTCATTTGGCAAAAACTATGCAGCCAGCCAGGTATATATTTGCTGCATTTGGATTGATTTCAATTAGCTTTTACAGACTAAAAAAGGCTTCAGTGTTTATCTGAACATATTTTTTACATATATTCATGATAGTTTTGCAGATAATGCCAGTGAACGCACTGGTGTGATCTAGGTCACATTGCTCTCAGTAGCACAGAGGACAGCTGAGTTTGGGAGCAGCTTACATCTTCCGCCAGTCTGCCAAACACAAGGGACATATGCAAAAGAGGCCCAGCATCACTTCTGCTAAAGGTAACATAATGTGTGGGACTACAACAGCTCTACAAAGCAGTGCTCATACAGTTTAGATTTAAATAAACATTTGCTGCTCCAGTAAAAACACATGCCTATTATCATGTTTATTACAACATTCCATGTTGTTACATTTTAGCTTTACTTTGTTAAGTTATGCATCTTAGGCTATTTCATTGTTTTGGCATTATAAATTTAACTAACGAGCATACTGTTTGAATGCATTCCAAAGCAAATGCTGCATTTTAAGCCATGTTTAACAAAGTTGGACCTTTCAGACCCTACGCCTGGATAAATCACACATATAAATAAAAAAATATTTCAGATCCTGACAGATAGATGACGAGAATGTAGTAGACCTAGATTAGATAACGTCTGCCTTGCCAAGCTGTCTGCTCAATGGGATTTTCTGACTGCAAGTGTGTGCATGAAAATACAGCAGACGTCACATGCTGGAGAATCTCTCAAGAAGAGGGATAGATTCTGACCGTATCAGTAACATGTCTTCAGGCCTCACCTTCCCTTATTCTTTCCCTTTTGAAGCCCCTCACAAAAACAGACATACACACTCTCATTATGTCTCATGTCACTCACACAAGCACCTGTACCACAACAGCTGCCAATCTTAACAACCAAAGATCAACCTACGCTCAAAGTCAGAATCGTCATCTTCATCATCATCTCCATTGGACTCTGTTTGCATCGGCTCGCCGTCAAACATCACTCCTTTCCCCGTCTTGCCACATGTGCTGGCCCCATCCTGACTTCTGGTGTCCCGCAAACGGGTGAAGTACTGTACTGCAAAATCCACCAGGTCTGACGGCCTTTGTCGGAGAACCTCCACAGTGTAGCCCTGCAGCAGTTCTGTCAACCCCACTGGTATCTCAATACTCATGGCTGTGTGTGGCTCGGTTTGTTATCTGTCTAAAGGAGGAGAGAAAATTTGTCACAACTGATCTTGGTACAGAATCATACTTGTGTTCGAGTACTTGTGGTTGAGAGTTGCCTAATTGTTGATTTAAATAGCTGTGACTTATTAGTCTACTGTATGGCTTTTGAATGCTAAGTGACTGATGAGAGCTATGCAAACTGGTTAACTGAATAGTTTGACAGCTTCAGTCATTTATAACCAAGATAGTGTGATTCCATATGAAGTGCTGCTTTGTGACATTGACAAGTTTATCTATGGCTGAGCCGCGGAACACAGAGTTCCCACAGCTGCAGGTAAGAGATATGAGCCTAGTACTTTTTTTGTGAAGGGGTGCTAGCTGGGTTTCACTGATATTTATGCTTCGCCTTGCGTCTGAGCTGTCAATCTGGGTGGGCAGCCGGCAGGAATTAGCTAGCAAAGCGGCTAATAAGCTCCTACTCATGGCAAGCAACTGGTTCACAGTGCTGCTCGATCCAACATATCCAACTTGACTACAATTGCCTATTTAACTGAGCTTTAGTGAACGAGGAACGTGTGGAGCAAACGTAGTCGAGATGCGATTCAAGTGCATTCTCACTTTCAAACCAATCAATTAGCTGTCGTGCTAGCTAGTAAGCCACCTTTAAGGAAGCCTGTATAACTAGCTTAGGTTGTAGCATAGCGCACTGGTTGTAGGTGCTAAGCCACGAAAGAGTGGCAGACCAGATAGCCATTGCTAAGAAAGAACTTCAAGTTGTACAGGTTAAGCCGATAGTCAAGCTAACTTATTGAAGTATGAGTCACTTACGTGCGATTCAGTCTCCCCGGCTAAACTAGCCAGTCCCCTCCTCTTCTGAGTGTCTTCCTTGTTCTCTCTTACTTCGAGTCTTCTTTTAGCCAGTCTCTCTGCCGGTGTATGATCCGTATCCCTCCACGGAAGACACTTGTCGAAAGTAAAGCCAGCAATATTACGTTAGCGTCTCCTAACCTACCTAACCTTCGTTGGGGGGGCTATTTCTCGTGCCAACTAACTGTACAAGGATGCTGGCTTTAAGTTGATAGGAGAGGGAGGGAAAAAACAAAAAACACTCGACTTCACCGTCGCAGCCTACAACGTCCACTCACTTGGTGAGGGAGGGACTTGCTGTGGCAGTAAGGAAGGAAGCTAGCTAGCTAACGGGCTGACTTGCTAACTAGCAATTGCCTGTTTTCTTTCGGCAACTGCCTCCACTCTCCGCAACACACCAAGTCAGCTGCTGCAGCCAGGTGACAAAGCCTAACCTCGCTGTTCGCAACGTTATGCCACGCCGCCGTTAAATACAACACAAGGTACCCGCGAAAATACCCGTTAAAACGGTACTGTAGTAACAGCACTGCTAATGACAACGCAAGAAACCTGCAAAATTAATTGAAACACATTTCCTCCCTCCCGGCGAGGAAATCCACCACTCTACGCGAACGAACGGCTGTCTCCGGAAAGCATGAGGAGGCGTGGTTACACGGTGAGCAGAGAGCGTTTGACGTAGATTGATAGAGAGCTGGACCAATCAAAATTAAACTTTATAATACCGCAGCCAATTAGATACAGCTATGGGATTAGACGCGGTAGCGAAGGCAGAACCATATTTGTACAGTCACAGGAGGACCACACCTACAGAAGTGGCCTTGACAGTTTGATGTAAAAATGTTCTTTCTGAACATCTTTATTTTATATATATATATATATATATATATATATATATATATATATATATAGTCTGAGTATTTTGAACTTTAACTTATTTACTTATCGAAAGGTGTCTACATTTTTTGACTTTGCAGACAGGTCCACCCCTGTGTGATAATGCTGGTATAACTGCACCAGTAATATCTGTGCAATTTAGTGAAAATTCAAGATGTAAATGACGTGGCTGCAATTTTTACACTTTGCAAAGCCATTAAGCCAGTTTTTCTCATATGCTTAATTCCATCTTTCTTTTTAAACGTCTTTGCAATTGTTTTCTCACTCTGGTTCACGTCGAAGTTATGATTAGTCAGGTTTTTCTTTGAATCATAGTGCAGAATAATATGAGTTCTGCTTTAAAGAGGTCTCTGCTTTTAAAATAAGAAAAAAAAAAGGTTACTGAAACATCTTTAACAAAGGAGAAGCAGTCTAACTGTATGTGTATTGAAAATATAGTTTAGCATCATATTAATCCGGATTAGTTAAATAGTATATTGTACATCAGAACTGGCAGTTCCACATTCATTCACGCACACTTGCTTCATATTATGTTTGATATACTAATGTGTTTTTATTATTATTATTATTATTTGCCTTTAATGTGGTAAAATGCTTTCACAGTTAGCATTGCAAAGCATTTTGCAAATCCCACTTTTCCAGTTTTATAATTTACCATATCATTACGAATTCTTTTTAAACATCACAAGAGCAGCCTCACAAAGTGCCACTAACCACAATTTGCATTGCATGCACTGTTAAATATAGCCACCCACAAGGCTAATGTTTCATATTTTTCCCCTAGAGGTCTACATAGCTCCCACTGTTTTACTGATTGGACTCACAGCAATCTTTTGCATTACTGCAGCATGCAAGTTTATTTCCACATTGTGGTTGTTGTTGTTGTTGTTGTTGTTGTTGTTGTTGTTGTTGTTGTTGTTGTTGTTGTTGTTGTTGTTGTTGTTGTTGTTGCATCCTCTGTCTTGTTGTTCAGCTGTACATTAATGAAAATGTCTGTCCCGCCTGCATGTGTCTCTGTCTTTGAGGTCTCTCTAGTCTCTCTCTAGTAGTTCAATTAAAACACATACACAGAAACACAAGCATTGGGTTATTTATTTATTTATTTATTTAAGTATTTGGAAGTCATTGAGAAGATCGGGCTACGTTAAAGACAGATATATTTGTAACCTGGACAAAAAGTGCAACATTTTTATATTCAGGTTGCTTTTATTTTGTGGCATTTACGATTTACGGAAATGTCACGATAATTTTCACAATTCATACCGTTAATAATGGCACCTCTAGAGCTCCGACATGGTGATTTTCAGTTTATTCTCCAGAATGTTTCTAATAACTTTGTTTTACACTCTGTGTGATTAGCTTGGGCTACGTCCACATGCACGTTAGAGCGAGGCCGTGGGTGCCGCTTCACACGTCACCCTTCTGAATTTACAGCAGTGTCCCAAATTTCAAGCCTTGCATGAGTAGTTTTTCCTTCTAATCTTCCACTTTCTCTGTTTTAGCCTTCAGAAATATTCACCTAACCGAAAATGATGCAATGCTGAATGTATCAATGTCTGCCTGTCACCGAGTTACTGCTGCCGTTACTAATACTGTCTGATTCACTTCCAGCCTCTGTCATGCTCTCTTCTGCCTGTTGGGATGCAGTTTTTACAAAGTGTGCTTATTTGATTACTTCAAGAAAAAGTGCCTTCATGCATATTCATTTAATTAACTACAACCACTAACACTGATGTTGGAAATGTTACATAACGAAGATGTAAAATGTTTTTTGTTTTTTTTCTTCTGCTGAGCAAATTTAGATCAGTAGCATGCATTTAGATCAGCACCACCACTCAGTCTTTTTCTGCTACCTGCTAGTGGGGCTGTTACTTTTAAGATTGTCAGTACAGGGCAAAGATTGTGGCATCACAAGGTAGGGGATTTAATAACATATTAACACGGCTAACTGTGTGTAACCAATATGCGCATAATTGATGAGTTTGGGTTGTTAGTCTCCACCCTTATAGCTTTAACAGTGCCGTGAGAAGCATCAGCACACACACCCACACACATGCACACATACGCACAAAACACATTGACCTCCCTTCCCACAAGACTATGTAAATGTTATTAAAAGTAATAGAGGAACATGTCCAATCAAGGCCTACAGGCTCATTATCCAGCGACCCGGCAGTCATTACTCAGGAGGACAGAGCAGATAATGAGGGCCTCAAGGAGAACAACACCTCCGCCAGTGGTTCTGAGACAGCCACACTGACCTCTGTTGCTTCTAGTCATCCTGGAAGTGATATTCCACCCCAAGTCTGTCTTTAATTATTAAATGCCCTCTCATGCAGGTTATATTTGTTTCAACGGGTCCTCCAAACTTAACACCTAGATGTACTGTTTGTTTTTTTCCTGATATGACATATAATTGGAAATCATTTGATGTGCCTTCCAAAACTGTTACAACTCACTGCCATGTGTGTTTCTGGTGAGTGTATCCTGATCTGCCGCTGCTGTGGTTACAGTTTAAGCTGAGGCACAAAAAACGAATGGACTTGTTAAACAAGTAATTAAAGGGTAATGAAAGATTTGGGTTGTAGTTAAAAGAAATTAGCATTGACTGAAACGTACCAACCAAGCTTAGCATAAATTGCATTATTTTAAAACTAAGATGCTAATTGAGGAGAAGAGTGAAAATGAATTTATGCGATTGATCTGCTCCCGGTAGACGCTGATGTAAAAATTAGCCCTACTGTAGTGTAAAAAATAAAAAAGAAGAAAAACACTACACAATCTCTGCCACTGATTACAAACTGACAATCAATTCACCCAGTCAAAACAGTGAGGAGTTTAGTGTGGTCTAAGTCGCAGCCATACCTGAGCACAGTAAGATTTGAAGCACCTTAGTTCATTTGTGTTTAGAGGCTAAATCATGTTGATGCAGTGACCATTGTTTTTGTCGCCTAATCGTCATTCCTTGGTTGTCCTGTGTAGGGGAACCCAGTGCTCCCAAACTACAGGTCAAGGTGCACAACCCGGGCAATTCTCTTAAGGTCAACTGGATCAAGCAAGATGATGGCGGTTCCCCGATTAAACATTACCTGGTCAGATACAAGGCTGTGAGTATATCAGGCAACGCAGTAACTCGGGACTTTTGCATGCTTCGAGCATTTGATATAACAACAATAATAAAAATAATTATTACGATTGTTATACTTATAATTTTAATCATAATAGAGTAGTCAGATCTGGTTAGGGCTTTGAAATGTATCCGTGTGAGAGTCGGAGAGTCGGAGTAATCTGGTGGAATCTGTCAGAAAATACATCTGCCAGTGACTCCAGAGCATTTCACGGCACTCTTTTATCCAAGGAACTTTCCCCTTTCAATTAGTATGTTTTTCTACTTCTTTGGAATTAACGGTTTTCACGTGGAAGAAGGGGTGAGTGTAATTAGGCCAACCAACCCTTACCACGGACTAATGCTAGTTTTAATGTGTGAAGACTTTTCCCTTTGTGACATCCACTCAGTGTGCCACTTTAGGAATTTAATCAACGCATCTTCCTGCAGTGGCTGCGATACAAAATTATGTTCTCGTGCAGCAGTTGGCATATTTAGGCTTTGTTCAGATGTTGTCAACTGAATTCTAACTGTGTAGTTAAACAGATTCATTACTAACATGACACAAAAGATAAACACTGCTCAGTTATTCCAGATCTGTTTGAGTAGCATTTGCGTATGGTAATTGGCAAGTGCTTTATACATTTAATTAGCTTCCATTTTTCATTATTTTTTTTTCTTGTGCTAAAATGTTGCTATAAACTGTTTTGCACCAGGTTAATCTCTTTGGAACTGAAAGATATGCAATTAACTCTTCATTTGGGCAGTTTGTCCAGTCATTAAAGAGCATGTGCTTCTTTTGTCTCATCTCAAGAACAGTTTGAGAAATTAAGTCATCATTAGATGATCTGAAATGAGTCTTTCCTGTATGTCCACAGAGAATGACCACAGTCTGATTTTGAACCCACCGTTGAGAGTTTTGACTTTCTCTTATCTACATTCCTTCCTCAGAAGCATGTATCTGAATGGAAGCCAGAGATCCGCCTTCCCTTTGACAGTGACTACATCGTGCTGAGTGGCCTGGAATGGAATACAGAGTATGAGGTTCACGTGGTGGCAGAGAATCAGCAGGGCAAATCTAAGCCTGGTATCCTCGCCTTCAAAACAGATACAGAGCCCACAACCGTCCCAGGTACTATTCCCATCATCCCACCCCAAGCATCCACACACACCAGCCACAGTGCACATTGGCTTCTACCGTGACCAGAAAATCTATTATTTGGATCTTTGACTTTTACTAGGTGCTTATTCAAAGCTTGCTGGCTGCAGGGTCAGACATGAATAATCTGTCTCTGTCTGCTGCATAGGAGAGGTGTATTGTTTTTACTGTTTTCATATCTAGTAACCAACAGGAAACGCAAGATGCAAACCTCACTGAGGCGGAAAGCAAAGACTATATTATGAGGTGGGATACGCACAGTAATGTGGTCTATAAAGACTGAAGTGAGCACAAACTCCAAACTAAATATGAACTAAATAAGTACTGTGCAAAAGTCTTGAGCCACTCCTCATTTTTTTAGATTTAGCTTCTAAGGAGTCAGGCTTTGGCCTTTTTTTTGTTTCTTTGGGGGGGGGGGGGGGGGCCCTTGACACTGA
>JAVDPK010002340.1:239030-252424 GCA_034780415.1 Cichlasoma orientale
GTGTGTGTGTGTGTGTGTGTGTGTGTGTGTGTGTGTGTGTGTGTGTGTGTGTGTGTGTGTGTGTGTGTGTTTGACTGCAAGCATACAGTATATGTGTGTAATGGAAAAGAGGGCAGAGGCCTTTGCATGTGTCCAAGCTAATGGGTATCCTGGCACACATAATCAGAGCCGTTAATCACAGAGAGAGAGAGAGAGAGAGGAGAGAGAGAGAGAGAGAGAGAGAGAGATGGATTAAGAAAAAGAAAAAGAGGATTCCACCTATGATAAAATGAGGTGGCAAGGAGCGAGAAAAAGAGGTTCAAAAGTCAATAGTGGTGGAAAGGGAGGGAGTAGAAGGACAAAATTGGACTGGGTTGTCATTTCATTTGTTACGTGACCCATTTGGCAGTAACCACATCTACCCCCCCCCCCCAAAAAAAAAAAAAATGCTGAATTGAATTTAATAGGAGAAGGCAAAAGGAAATTGGAAAGGACACAAGTACGTGAGAGATGGCAACATATGTGTATATAGATTTCACTTGTAGTCAAGTAACTTATGTCATTGATCAATATATATATATATATATATATATATATATATATATATATATAAACACTTAAGCAATGTGGTTAAGACCAAAATAACTGTTATAATTATTGTAATCAATATTGAGATCACAATTATTCACTCTTTTAGTGACAATGTTCTTATTGCATTTATAAATTGACCATATAAATAAAATAATTTAAATAAAATAATTTGTATAAATAAAATTTAAATAAAACAATTTAAATAAAATAATTCATATAAGTAAAATAAATAAAATAATTCATATAAATAAAATAATTTTTAAGCAAAAACTCAACAATGTGCACAAAGGTTCCCTCTGGGCTTTAAACACTTAAGATAGCTTAAGCAGTTAAAACACTTTCTCATCACGGCGCTGTAGCTGTGAGCATTTGGAAACCAAAACAAAAAGCAAAAACACTTCAGTTAAAGTGAGAGAAGCCACATTTGCTCACTGATCAGGATATATAACTTTATTATGCATGTCAGTGTCCTCTCTATTAATTAGCTCATCAGTGGCAAGGCATGTTTATTTGTTCACTAGAAAGGGTGAATTTTATTGCATGTAAAAATAGCCAAAAAGACCCACATTATGGTATTTTAATGGTGTCCCTTAAAGCAAAGATCTGTTGTCATAAACCTGTTTGTAATATTTGGCATTACATAGTTGGAATGAGCTAAAAGAACACACGCACATATCAACAGATCCAGCCTCTTTTTCACAAAATAAAATATATTTATGTGCAATTTTTTTAAATTGATTTTAATCAATAGCTTTATCCTTAGCAGTATTTCTCTGTGTGTTTTGTGAAAGTGAGAATGTGTGTGTGCGTGCGCGTTTTTGTGTGGGTGTGTGAAAGTTAAGGTAATTAGGTAATCAACAGCTGTGCCAGACAGGCAGGAAGCAGCTTGTTAAGGAGCTGAAACGGAGATGGAAATAGATAATGAGAGAAAAGATAGGCAGAATGGGCAAGATATAAACAGAAAGAATGAAAAAGCTGGTGGAAAGGATCACAGCGGGAGAAAGGAGAGGCTACAGGAGCAGAAGGAGACAGTGAGAGAATGATGGGGATATACAAGAGATACTAAGAGAGAACAGGGATATGCAGTAGATGTATCAGATGTGAGGACAGGTGCTGCTGTCAGCTCTAAAATACATGTAAACCTTTTATTGACAGGGGGAACCAATTACTGACAGCTTGAAGGGAAGGAAGTTTTTCACTGTCACACCAGGAAGCACAAATAAACTTACACGGAGAATCTTTTTTTTTTTTTCTTTGCCTTTTTGCCTTTTTCCCGTGTCAGACCCCTGATGCTTCCACCTGTGGGTGGCACAATGAGCCAGCTTGTGAGTGGATAAGAACGGGACCACAGGAGAGTGGAAGCTATGGCTGCGCGCAGAAAGGTCACTGATTTGAATCCAAAGTCGGGGAGACGGGAATAAAAAATAGGTTATATCTAAATATTGGCTTCTTACTTAAAACTGATGCTGATGGAACATTAAGTTTTTGTTTGTTTGTTTGTTTTAAATAACAGGTGCCTTTAGCTTTTTAATGAAGTCTTAAGGATGGACGGGTCAGGCTTTGGTGTTGGAAGCGTGGAAAATATCCACCCTGCCTTGTATCAACGGTTCAGGTCACTGATGGTGGTGAAATGTTGTGGGGGATATTTTCTTGGCACACTTTGGGACCCTTAGTACTAATTAAGTATCGTTTAAATGCGACAGCCTACCTGAGTATTAGTGCTGACCATGTCCACCCCTTTATGACTACAGGGTACCCATCTCCTGATGGCTGCTTCCAGTAGGAGCTTCGTGCACTGTGTCACAAAGCTCAGATCATCTTAAACTGTTTTTTTAACATGAAAATGAATCCACTGCACTCAAACGGCCTCCACAGTCACAGATTTCAATCCAATAGAGCACCTTTAAGATGTAGTGGAACAGGAGATTTGCATCGTGGATGTGGACCCAACAAATCTGCGGAACCTGTCGTGTCAATATGGACCAAAATCTCAGGAATGTTTCCAGCACTCTGTTGAATCTGAGCCACAAAGAATTAGGATGTTTCTCAAGGCAAAAGATACCTGGTGCTCACAACCTGTACCTAATAAAGTGGCTGAGTGTATATCGTGAGCGAGGGGAAACGAAACAGACGGACACACTGCACTTAATCTACAAACCGCACAACTGCACTTTACAGCAGGAAGAAACACTGAAAGAGGGCTAAGGCTAAATATTTATTTTCAGCTTCTCAACAATGTGCTCACGGCATCCATACAGCCATTAAAAGGCATTTAGATTACATCAAAACAGTTCAAAGAGGAGTTGATGACGCTGTGATATTTCTCAAAAGATCAAAATGACTGACTGGAGCACTGCATGAATAAATGCTTGATTGAATGAGTTCTTAACGCTATCTCTATTTTCAGACTAATGTAATTTATCAAACTGTTAAGACCTGCACTTAAGGGAATCAAAACTTTGAATAAATTGCATACTTGCATACGTCCCAGCAGCCACAACTGTAAGACAACACCGTACTGCCAGATGTCCTGACTTCTGTGTCCACATGCTGAAGATACGGCCAATCTTTATCATATAAAGAGCTGTTTAGGTACCCACATATGCTATTAGGTCTATTCAGACAATGAAAAAATTTGTGTAACTTCACCATCATGGTGGATTTGGAATCAAACAATCATGATGTGATTGCAGTGCAGATGTTCAGCTTTAATTCAAGAGGTTTAATGAAAGCATCGCGTTAAAAACCCTTTAACACCGAGCGCATCACGTTTGCACAAGTGCACTTTGCACTGCCGTACGTATGCGATGGTTTGGCCTATCGGAAAATTTCAAATGATTTCTGAAAGCTGAGAAATTGTGCTTCACAGCCAGCATGTGAATATTACAGTAATTTCACTCGCGCGGTCGCAGGCAGCCCGCAAATCCGCTCAGAAGATTGCTTGGAGTAAGGGCGACCTCCAGAGCTGAAAAATAAAGCCAACTCAGAAGTGGCAAAAACTGCAGATGTGCTACTTGAGGCTGGCTCCAAAAGGAAGTTCATCCACATAGGTGTTACAGTGTTCAACTTTACGGCATTAAAAATCTAGTGTTTGCTGATAAATTAGCGCCCCACCCTTTCATCCACACGAGGTAATTCCTGGTTCCAAAAAAAAAACATAACTGGCCAAAACACAGCGTCCAAAATCAGTGGGCGACATCACGGTGGCTGCATCTGTCTGTTTGGAATAAATAAAAGAACTGGACCACTAAGACCTCGGATGGCTAAGCATCTCACCAGACATATGTGATTTCATCAGCAGAAATGCCAGGGAATAGATGCCACAATGCTGTGACATTTGATCAACATGTCTCCTCCTGGAAGCGTTATAAAAACAGATTTTAAGATGCAACCTTGACGCTGATCCTATCTTATTTCAACTCCCTGCAGCTCTCAAAGAAAACCACAATGCATCAACTCTTAACCTTTGTCGTTCCCTCTCTGTGTTTCATTTCCTCTCTCCATCATTTCCCTGCTGGTGGCTAAATGTTAAGAAGACATGTATTTGCTGAATCCTCAAAGCGAAAAATGTCTCACAAACCAACTCCCTTCTTTTCTTCGATCCCCATCTTACCCTCCCTCTGTCTTTTTTTTGTCTGTTTCTTGCCTCTGTGTTTAAGCATGAAAATACAACCAGGCAAAACATGCAGCCGCTCATCTCCTTTTTCTCTATCCTTTACTCCCTCTGTAGCAATGCTCCCTTTCTTTATGTTAACTGCTAAAAATATAGGCATCCTCCGGAGCAATGAAAAAAAAAGACGTAAAATCTTTTTTTCCCCTGTCCTTCCCATTGCCCTCTTCGTATTTCCTTTCCTGTAAGCTGGCTATTAAAGTAAAAAACATGCAGTCAAAGAAAAAATGTTGATCTTTTCCTCCTTGTGCTGTAACCACTCCTTTTTTTTTTAACAAAAAAAGCTGATCTTAAACATCCCCTTCCTTCTTGTAATACTTAAAAAAATTAGCAAATTTGGATAACCACCCCTTTAGCCTGTCATATTGCTGTCTTATCTTCCTTTTGCTGGTGGTATATAGACTCGTGCTCCTGATGCTAACCCTCCAAGGATAATTGAGTGAAATTATCTAAACTTAACATATTTGATACATTAGGGAAAATGTGATTTTAGGTGCCAGATCAAGTGTTTTGCGCACTAGGACACAACTTTCCCAATAATTTATCCAGAGAGACCCACAGATCCAATGGAATGATGATAATACTGTGGTTTCTCTGTTAGCAATATACGGTTGTGCTCAAAAGCTTATATAACCTGGCAGAATTTGTTACGTACCCGGGACGTCTCGGCACGATAACATAAATACAAGTTGACACACACGGTAACCATGCTCACCTGAGTTTGCTTGTAATTAGTGTGTGTGCATAAAAGGTCAGTGAGTTTGCAGGAGAAGATCGGTGAACTTTATAGAACAGGAAAAGGAATTGTGAATGCCAATCAGCAGAGTTTAAACTTTAAATAAGAAATGGAAAATGAGGGATTCTGTTGAAACCAAGCGACGGTCACGTAGACCAACAAAAATTTCAGAAAAATTGGGGGAAATTGTTTGAGATACAAAGAAAACCCCCAAATATAACTTCAGCTGAAATATAGGACTCTGAAAAAAGTGGTGGGGTTGTTTCAAGTTGCACCTGAAGAAAAATTGCATGGTTGAGTCGTCAGAAGAAAGCCATTACTGCACCAGTGCCACAAAGCAGCCCGCTTACAGTATACCAAAGAGCACAGAGATGAGCCTCAAAACTTCTGCAACAAAGTTATTTGGGGTGACGATACCAAAATTGAAGTTTTTGGCCTATGATGAAAAGTACACGATCCCTACTATGAAACATGGAGGTGGATCACTGATGTGTTAGCTACACTAGCACGTGGAACTTGGTCAAAGTTGGATGGGACGCACTTGGATGTTCCAACATGACACCAATCCAAAACACGGGGCCAAGTCATCCTGTCATTGGCTACAACTGAAAAAAATGGAGGTTCTGCAGTGGCCATCTCGGTCTCCTGACCTCAACATCATTGAGACGCTTTGAGGAGTTCTCAAACATGCAGTTCACGCAAAACAGCCTGAGAATTTATAGGAGCTGGAGGCATTTTTCCAAAAAGAATGGGCAGCTTTACCATCTGAGCAAATAAAGTCCCTCATCCACAACTACCACATTGATGTTAAAGGAGGAAATACACCGTATTAAGAACTAGGGTATGTAAACTTTTGATCAGGGTCATCTGATGTCATTATGATTTTAAAAAGGCAATCACAATTGTTTGATAATAAATGGCTTCACCCAGCCACTAACCATGAGTTAAAAAGTTTTTCATTCACATTTTCTGAAAAAGAGCCAAAAAAAAAAAAATCACAAATTCTTCCAGGATATGTAAACTTTTGAGCACAACCGTATAATATGGTAAATAAATAGTGTGTGAAATAAACTTTTATTGTAGTATAGTGTAAGGTCTGAGTAAATAGTGTGGAAAATAAACCCTGCTACTATTAATGTCACTTTCTCTGGAAGTCTGCCTGTGTTTGGGCATGCTGTACAAGTGGGAATGGTGGGAATGCTCTGTGTGAAAAAAGCAGTTTTATTTATTCATTTCCATATGTCGTAGCTGGATGCTGACGAGGTGGGCTGCCAACAGAGCGGGAGGCGTAGGAGCAGAGGAAGATTGTCTCCTTCTGACCAACGTAAATATCCCCTCATGCACAGGCACCCCCCCCCCACCAACACATTCACCACAAAGCAGTACTTCCTGAAAAGACATGCTAGGTGCTCCTGTGTATGGATCCAGACAGGATTTTCCAGGGATACAAAGGGAGAGGAAATTAAATTGTTATCCCATAATACACAAATATGGAAAATGCCCCCCCCCCCCAAAAAAAAACCAAAACAAAAACAAAGAGGAGGGTATGCATTTACACATGTGGTGCAGTAACTTCATTAACACACAGATCAAGCAGGTTTGCCAGTGATTAATGGTTTGTGTTTTTCTACATATCCTACAGGTCACACTTCACTGCTATACGCAGATCTCAGGCGGAAAGGTTTGGATCAATTATCCAGAGAATGACCCCGCATGCTCCCCAGAAATTTATCAGAAGTTTGGTCCTAGATCAGAACATACTGATTCTCATTTGGCTGCCTCACACTGATTTGACTGCTGTGGTATTTCTGAAGGGAAATATGCCTAAACTCATGCTGTACTGTTTTCTGTTAGTCTCCTCATTATGAACCTGCTAATTTTGGCTGCCCTTGGTATATTATGTTGGTCAGTACTGAAATGAACTCTCTGCATCTGTTTATTTAAAAACTTTCCATTTTCATCAGTGCATTGTTTGCGATATTCAGCTTTGTACTAATTGGCTCCATAAATCTGGTCCTACCTTTTCACTAGCTCCCTAAGTTTGCCACTTCAGCTATATCCACCTGCTAAAGCCAAGGCTACACTAGCTCATCCAGAACCTTCTTCCATCTTTTTCTTTTCTATCCACTCCTTGCTCACTGAAAGATAATCTTCTGTCCCACATTCAAACAAAGTAAAGCGACTTTTAATCTTCTGTCTTTCCTCTTCTTCTTTCAGCAGATCCTTTTAGGCTCCTCCTGGGAGATGGAGGCTTTCGGTCCCCTCAGTTTGTTTGTGTCATTCTTTCACTTGTGCATGCTCGAGAGCTCTCAAGTCAAGGACACAAGCTTGGTTTTTGATTTACATGATAAAAAGAATTAATTAAACAGCAGCAATGGAGCCCTAGGGTTTCCATCACCTATGGAGGGGAGAAAGGCAAAAGTAGGAGGGCAGAATGAAAAAGTGAAATTGACTGGAAAAAGGAGGGAAAGGAAGGACAAAAGGGGGAAGAAATGAGAGGTGGGTGAGAGTGGAGAGGAAGATACAGTGCAAAAGAGAGGGAGGACATGAGGGACACAATGAGAGAAGGAATGGGAATAATAGAGCAAACAGAGGAAAATGGGAGAAAAAGATAAACAAAAAAGCACTGGGATATCTCCAACATTTGACACCTTTTCCTGAACACACATAAACACACGCACACAAGAGACTCGGAGTTAGAGTTAGCATCGGCGCAGCCGCTCGCTCTATGACACTGTACATCTCTAAGGAGAGGGACTCAAACACGCAAGGGTCCGCGTAGGTCGCCTTAATTAGCCACACATCCGGTTACGCAGGCTCCCACGGGGTTTAACAGGGGCATAGAGGGTGAGGAGACGAAGAATGGGGGAGACAGAAAGGAGGGAGAGAAGAGGGAGTATGAGCAAGGGGAATAAGCCAATGGGATTGCAAGGTTATTTAAAGCATGGCCTACAAAAAACATTCAGAAAAGTCCAGTGTGTGTGTGCGTGTTTGCATGGAAGTTTGTGTGTTTAGATTTGAGTGCATCCATGAAATGTGAGCCATGATCGGGATGGGCCCTGTAATCCTGTGAATAAGAATGCGTGCATATCTACATACATTTGCACTTCCTTATGTGTATTCCTATGAGTCTTGCTCGGTGACTGAGTGTACCCAGGTGGCCGGGTCATTTTAGTGAGTGACAGAATGATGCTAAGCAAAGCTGTACACATAAACCCCATCTATATCTAGGAGTCCTAATTAGCCAGCCTAGGTCATTGTTCGGGGCTATGATAGAGTGGCGAAGCGTCGGAGAACTCACCAGACCACATGTAACGAACACAAAGTTCTTCCTGTATCCTAACAAATCCTGCTTTATTCAGTCTTTCTGTCTTTCCCCCCTGTAATTGATGGTCATCACAAATCCCTGTGTGTATAAAAACTGTCTTACAAGCTAGAAAATCACAAAAGTATCCTTGTCACTTTTCTCTACATTTGCTTTTTTTTTTTGAATAATTTGGAAAAAATGCCTATTGCGTAGTTTAATTGGATAACTATAAGACCTCCAGTGGGAGCCCACATTACAAGGACTTAAATGCATTCTGATTACCCCTGCTCCCAAATGTCCCACCTTGAAGGAGGACGGGTTTATTTTAAAATGGTTTATCCACTTACAGGTTTACCTGCAGTGTCATTGGGAACAAAGATGCTAAAACTGGAGCAAAGGAAACTCTACGGCGCAGGTGTTGAACCGTTTAAGCCAGACGCTGAAGATGTGAACTTTCTCTTTGGCTACAGCCTCCCTCCTCTGCCCTTTGGAATCTTCCTTGTTTTCCATTTCTGCTTTTTTTCCCCTCTAACTTCCTCATTTCACTTGAGGACAGTTAGTTGGTGTTCTCGTGGTGTAGTGTCTGCACTAATCCTTGCAGATGTGGAGGGCACATAGACATTCACATATATTACATCAAATATCAGTATTATTAATATCATGTCAATCAGATTCGTGCAGGATGCAAAAAGTATAACACCGGCATTAGAAGTCTTTCTTCGTATTATTTCTTTCCTCCCTGCTTTTTCGCTTCCTGCCATATTTTTTTCGCCTGCCTCTTCCCTTATCCTCATCTTTCCCTTTTTGTCATTTTTCCATCCATAGATACCCATAATCTCCCTCTCCATCCTTCCTTGCCTTGCCTCTCTTGTCAAAGTCCTCTGGATGTTTATCAGCTTTAAAACTCAGACATCTTTAAATCTCTTATCCAGATTAAAAAAAAAAAATGTCTAAAAGGCCCACGTGTGGAGCATTAAGTGCTCGCTTGCAACCAAACAATTTTTCACGGTCAACATGCGACAAGAGCGCAAAGATAATATGGCATTGTCAAACTTTTGTAAGCCAAGCAGACATGAGCAGAATTGAAATCGAAAAACAGAATAGTCAATCTTGGATGGGGTGAGGGGGGGGGGGGGGGCAACTTAAAAACAGCAAAATAAAATAAGGAAAAGAAAAAACATCAGTGACGCTTCAATACAACGTAAAGCGATCAAAAGCAAGTTTTTTGAGGATGTGTGTGCAAGGACAATCTTTTGGCTCATCAAAAGAAAAAAGAAAAAGAAGAGAGAGAAAAATAAATAGGGACTTTTATTTTTAGGGACAAACTAAGCGGTGAGGATGTTGAGATAAAGTGCACAAAAGTCACCATTAATATACTGGAAGCTAAATGTTTGGAAAAGCAGAACTGGGGGATGGCATTGTGCAAAATGCTGAATAAGTTTATTAGACTGCTGCTAAAATTGCACTTCGTGTTGGAGAGATTTCATTTTCACACATTTATTTAGTGCCAAGATAAAACTGAGATATCAGGAAATTTGAGCTTGGAAATTACAAACCCAATTCCAAAAAAAAAAAAAAAAAAAAAAATTGTGATGCTCTGTTAAATGTTAATATAAACAGAATGCAATTATTTGCAAATCTCATAAACACGTATTTTACTCACAGAACATAGACAGCATGTCATGTTTTAAATGAGGGAAATGTACAGATTCAAGAAAAAATATCCCATTTTGAATTTCATGGCAATAACACGGGGGTGCAGCTTCCATGTTTTCCAAAAAGAATTTCAAATTTAGGTTAGGCTGATCACGGAACAGTTTTCCACTTTGACTCAGTCCATGCTAAATAAGCTCTGGCCCGAAGAAGACAGCGTGGTTTCTGGATCATGTTCACATACGGCGTCGTCTTTGCACAACAGATCTTTAACCTGCATTTGTGGATGTCACGGGGAACTGCGTTCAGACGGTGATTCCTGGAAGTGTTCCTGAGCCTATGCAGTGATTTACACGACAGAATCGTGCCTGTTTGTAATGCAGTGCTGTCTGAGGGCCCAAAGATCATGGGCATCAATATTGATTTTCAGGCTTGTCCCTTGCACACAGAGATTCCTCCAGATTCTTGGGATCTTTGATGGTATTATGTACTGTAGATCATGAGATATTCAAAGTCTTCACAATTTTACACTGAGGAACATTATTCTCCAATTGTTCCACAATTTGTAGACCTAGTTTCTGGTAAACCTCTGCCCATTTTTACTTCTGAGAAAGTCTGCCTGTCTACAGTGCTGTTTTTATAGCCAATCATGTTACTGACCTGGTGTCAGTTAACCTAATTAGTTGCAAAAATTTCCTCCAGCTGTTTTTTTTTTTTAGTACCACTTACTTTTCTAGCTTTTTGTTCCCCCTATCCCAACAATCATCAAATTCAAAATGAAATAGTAAAATGTCTCAATTTAAATGTTTGAAATGTTTTCTATGTTCTATTGGGAATAAAATGTGGGTTTATTTTCAAATCACTGCATTCTGTTTTTATTTACATTTTTCACATTGTTCGAACCTCTTTGGAATTTGGTATGTAGATGATTAAAGGTTCATTCTCTTTAAGATAAGGCACTTTCATTATAATCAGACTGATTGAAAATAAAAAAATCTTGTGCTAGTGATCAAACCTAACTTGTTAACCGCCTGGTGCAGAAGTGGTGTGGCAGCTCGACACCGTCAGGACTTCTTTTTCAGTTCATTCCTGCAAAACTCTTCCTCACTTCAACTCGCTCATTCTCCTCATTCATTTTGGCAGACATCCCTCTCTCTCTTTGTATCCTTCCTTCCTCTTGCTGTGTTTTTAATCCCCAAGGGTGCCAACTGAGACGGCCAACATCTTGGCCCCATGTTATGTGTTTGTGTGTCTGTGTGGGTGTCCCAGGCAGACTGTCAACACTCCAACAAAAGCTCTCTGTTAAGTTAGTTTGTCTAAAACTGTACACTACTTAACCTCATGGCCTGCAGATTTCCCTCTTCTTGTCTGGATTTAAACCAGGACAAAGCAAAGACTGGATCGTGGTCGTGTTTTTCCAGTGATCACTAACAGTTCTGTGTCTGCTCTGACTGCTGATTAAATGTAAAAATATATATGCATCAGGGGAAATAAGTTAAATCTGAAATGAGAGGCTACCTTATGCAATTTAGTACATAACCACACACCCTACAAACATAATGATCTATTGCAGACATAATACCTATTTTCATTTTGTTGTGCTCTAACATTGCACTGAAAATGCCTGAAATTGTTATGTATGGGTGTATTACAAGCAAACTAGTGGATAAAAGACACTTTTTTTTGGAAGTGGAAAGAGCAAATGGGAAGAGGGATTTTGTTCAGCTAAAGCCCTGTCAGCACTGACTGACTTTATTTAAGCAGTCATATTTTTTAATTGTATTATTGCTAATGCCAGATGTGAGGAACATAGCATTATAGATCTATTATTAAATAATTAATCAAAAAATATATATATTTGTGAAAATTTTAGCATATAAGTCAGTGTATTTTTTATATAATTATATGTATCTGTATATATCTGGCCATTGTACCTCTCATTTGAGTTACAATGGCCATCACCCGCCACTCAATAGCTGCGGATGTTTCTACTACTTTGTTTCCCTCCTGTTTTTGTGCACACCTGCATATCAACAGCAATAAATCTGGAATAGAAACCAGATGTGTCAATTAAATATTTTGTAATATTTTATGATTTTACCCCCGAGACGCCTCTGGTTGGAGTTAAGCTGTAGTAAGTATACTCTGTCAGTCTACTGTTCGCCTCAGCTGTGAAAATGCTGGATGTGTCATGAATTACAGGCAAAGAGACCCAAAGCAGACTCACAGAAAAGCAAGATCAAACACAAAGCAAAGCTTTATTCAGGCTGATGATGCTGTTAAGAATAACAAAGTCCATGAAATGAAGAATCAAACTAAATCCACAGTGCTTAAAATGCAGGGCAGGAACACGCGGGGAAGACAACCGAGGCTGAGACAAAGAGTGAGGGGAAGGTGGCACAAACAGAGACACCTGGTGGAAACCAGACACAGCTGAAACTAATCAAGATAACGATAAAAGAGGAAGCAACATAAAACACAGGAGACACTATATTACCAAAATAAACCAGGAAATTAATAACTGGAACACTGGACATGGGAGAACATGACACAGGAGGGTAGAATGGCGTAAACTCAGAACTCAAGCAACACAAACTGAGACTAAACCAAAAGCTGACAGGAACAGAATCTAAAATTCTAAAACTCAAACCCCTGGGTCCGAGAGCCAGGACCATCACAGCGCGTCGAGTTCACATCGATTAGCTAAGGCTGTAAAACTTCGTGAAGTTTCGATATGAGCTGATGAGAAGATCGCTTCTGACTGTGAGTGATGCTGAAGTGAGTTGTTGAGGATAACTTGAACTTTTCTGCTGTTTTTGAGGGTGTTTGTTAGCCGCTGTTAGCTGCTGTTACGCACCCTTTCTTTGAAGTACATCCAACGTCGTCAGACTCAGGCAGTTAGCAAATAAACTGTCATAAGATGTGCGTGTAATCAAATTGTTGATCAGAGAGAAAGTGTGATTTTTTTATTTATTTTTTTGATACTCGAGCTGAATGTTATCTGGCACAACGTTAGCTTATAACCAGCTGTTGTTGCTGTCTTCAGGTGAGGAGGAAGAGGATGAGGTGAAGATTAGGGAGAAAGACGAGTGGTGGAGGACACAGATGAAGAAGAGGGTGAAAAAGAGGTGAGGAAAATATAAATGCACACATTTTAAATGGCAACGTTTAAACAAATCACCGGATTTCCTCTCTTTCAGAATTCTCAGGAATCTAGAACATTCTAATTCTGTTGGTACGTGTATCACTAGAGAGGGAGAGAGTTCATATAAAGTTGAATAAATGAATAAAAAGTAAAACAACAACCTAGAAAGAAAAGAGATTAGTTCACTGTCACGGCTTTTGTTCTTAAATATAAGAAGGTAGTGATTTATGGTATAAACCAGGGGTGTCAAACATAAGGCCCGGGGGCCAGACTCGGCCCAGCAAAGACTCTAATCCGGCCCAATGGACAGCTT
>JAVDPK010002340.1:274343-293599 GCA_034780415.1 Cichlasoma orientale
AAGAAAACATAACAGGGAATAGAGAAAACTGAACAGACTGAAAATTATGACCCAAAAAGAATATAAAGATATCTACGGAGCACAGGGAGAGAATACATTTAAATTTCCTGCACTCCTACACACTCAAAGTATACACAGACACACAAAAAAAATTTATTCAAGGGCTAAAAAAATGGATTTTGCATGATATGTCCCCTTTAAGTGATCATCAGTATGTGTGACCACCTCTATAACAGCAAACACTTTGGTTGTTTGCTGGTCTGGAGCGTTAACACAATGTCAGGCAGTGTTCCTAGAAAGGCAGTTGTTGCTGCCCATCAATCTGGGAAGGGTTATAAGAAAATTTCTAAACAATCTGAAGTCCGTCATTGATTGTTCACAAATGGAAAACATTCTGGACAGATAGTAATCCTTCCATTAGTGGACGCTCCAGCAAATTCATTCCAATGTCAGACTGAGCAAAAAAATTCAAAAAACATCTCAGACTCTGCAGGTAGCATGTTAAATGTTAAAGTTCATGACAGTCCAATTAGAAAAAAGACTGAACAAGTATGACCTGTTTGGAAGGGTTGCCAGGAGAAAGCAGCTTCTCTCTAAAAAGCGCACAGCAACACAGCTTAGCTTCGCAAAGTTGCATCTGAAGAAACCCCAAGACTTCTGGAACGATGTCCTTCGGGCAGACGAGACCGAAGTGGGGATGTTTGGCCATAATGCACAGTGCCACACCTGATGAAGACCGAACACATCCTATGAGCACAAACACATCATTCCAGTTTTGATGGTTTGGGTTTGTTTTGCAGCCACAGAACCTGGGCACCTTGCAGTCAGAGTCAACTGTGAATTCCTCTTTATACCAAAGCATTATAGAGTGAAAAGTGAGGCCATCTGTCCCACACCGAAAGCTTAAATTGAGTCTTATAACAGAATAGGGATCCCAAGCACAGCAGCAAGTCTACAACAGAATGGCTGAAAAAGAAAAGAATCAAGGTATAGCAACGGCCCAGTCGATGTCCAGACCTTGACCTGATTGAAATGTTGTGGCGAGACCTTAAAAGTGCCGGGCATAAACGAATGCTCGCAAACCTCAATGAACTGAAGCGAGGTCGTGAAGAAGAGCGGGCCAAAAAACTTTCCTCTGCAATGACGTGAGAGACTGAAAGTCATACAGAAAATGATTCAAGCCGTCGCTGCTACATGTGGTTCTACAAGCCGTGTACAATAATCAATATATGTACTGAGATATTTCTCCAAAACATTAAAGATATTTTTTTAAACAATCAACTCAAAATGTATCTCATCAGATAATATTTATTAAAAAATAATCTGGAAATGAAATCTTTGTCTTCTGTGCCCTTCAATATTCAGCGTCTCAGGTAACAACCAGCACCGCTTTGACTTCAGCTCAATCAATATAATGAAAAATAAACATAAAACGCAGTAAAAATATAGGCTGAAATTTTGCCCATTACTGCTGCTACTCTATTATTTCCTTAATTAAGGGGGAAGAAGACAATGTTAAAGTGGCTCATCAAAATTCTGCTTGCCTCTCAGCAGACTGTAGAAACTATTTTAACCGTATCTAAGATCAATCATCATTTGATACTTTGGGAATTTCTACCTTCAATAAAAACAAGACACAAGAGAAAGTGTAAAATGAGCCCTGTTATGCAAATTTCAATGTGCTTAATGCGGTTCCAATTGTAAACAGAGCTAGAAGGTTAAAAGAGTCGCCCGCTGTGAGAGAGAAGCAACACCTGAGGGTTCCAATTGCCTTCAGCAAAAAAAAAACAACAGACAGTGGTGCACTTTAAATCATTCAAATCCTTTTTTTTTTTTTTTTTTTGTCATGCTTCACTAAAGCTACTAAGATGTGGACTCGCATGCCCATTTACACGCAGCACTGCTTGGTATGTGGCAGCAAACATGCTAATTATAGTGGCCTTATTTCCTATTATATATATAAATATATTTCCACATTATGTGTGTGTTTGCCTGTAAAATGTAGGTATTTGAAAGGCAGAGCGAAAAATTTTATGAATTTTAAGGTAAAAGATTAGAAAGCTCACTACAATGAATGAAAATGAGATGCAAAACAACATGGGTGACACGGGGGGGCAGAGTTCAATCTTGGGTATCGAGAATGAATAAAAAGATCATATTTGATTAATATCTGCTAAAAAGCAGGCTGAAATTTGAAGGCAGCTAATCCACACGTAAAGTGAAAAACTGTACAGACTGCAGGTTTGTTAGCATCTCATCAGTTTTTGTAATTATGAGAAGGAACACGCTGCATGACAAAAAGTCCGAAATTGCGAGGAATGACAGACGGGAGCAAAGGACAGAGAGATGAAATAATAGAGAAATGGAAATGACAGGACACCCACAGTGACCTTTAAAAGCTGCAGAAAAATGGATAAACAAATAGAGTTCACCCCACGTTGGCATGTACAGTATATTGTATGGCGCGAGTGTGGCTTCATGCATGCGCGTGTCTCCGCTTCGCTGTGCCTATTTGAGAGACATCTCTGTCCCGTCCTGTCTGTCTTTGGTCCAGGTGTTGCAGTGTGATAACAGCGCTACCCCCACCTCTCCTCTCTTCCCTCACCTCTACTCTCCTCTATCCTGGCCTGACTAAGTCTACTAATTCAACACACCACCAATGAAAAGCTTGTTTCTGCTTCGACAGTCAGGTCTTTGGAGCGCATTCAACAAAAACATCCAGGGTAGACCTTTAGGAGCTCATTCAATGGGGCTATCTGAATTTATTTGCCACAGCTGACTCATCTACGCTCCAATATGGAGTTACAATCAAAATGAGAAATAGAGACGGCCTAATGGGGAGAGAACGGAGCTGCCGGTCGGAACGAGGGTCACGTACTCTTAATGAGAAGGAAAAACATGTCAGAGGTGCTGAGGCACCGAGCCTGACATCTGGAAAGGACTAATGTTGTACTGAGCAGCTCCCAGGTGGGAACGCTTGGATACTGGATGCAAAAGCACAAACACATCATATATGATCTAATTAAAAAATGTTTTGCAGTCACTGCTATTACTTATATGTTGACACATGGTTGATTCTAGCAAAGCATATCTTCTTTGGGGCTTATTAGTTCCAGATTAATACCAAAATTGCATTAAAAAAATAGTTAAGATACTCTGTTTTTGTGTGCTCCTGAGTGCTTGTCACTCATAATTGCTTAACTCAGCAATACAGCAAAAGCCAGAATGCCTCTATCAGCCAAATTAAACAGAAAACAACACTTTTCTTGAGCCCAAAGTCATATTATGGAGAAAATTACTAGTTTATGACCGAAAAAAGATATTGTGAACCGGCCTTATTTATTCTGATATATGCAATGCAGTCGGTCTGCTTTAAGTTCTGCTTTTTATCCATTTTTGTCTTCCTTGAAAAGGAGATTTTAATCTCAAGAGACTTCCTGGTTAAATAAAGGTTATTCAGCCATTCATACAATAATGGTGCGCAGAACTGTCATGCAACGTGCTGGTCCAATGATCAGGACCACTCAGGGTTTAAGACAGGGTTTGTGATGTTTTTGGAGATAAGCATTAAATATGTAGTCTGCACAGCTTATATGAAATATAAAATTATTATTCTTTAAAGCCAGTGTTGTACATTTAAATTTCACGAGCGACCCTTACTGATTGTTCATAAACTGGACGTCTAACTTTTACATCCTGCCACATCCTGAGTAGTCAGCACAAGCTCAGTACTTCTCCCTCTCCACCCTCTTGGTTTTGCCGTGATGGATAGAGCCTGGTGTTATCCTCCTTTTCTCCTCCTCCTCTCCTCCCTTTCTCCTCCCCTGCCCCCCTGTCAATAACAGAGATTTCTGGGGAAGAGAAGAGGCGAGGAAAGCAACGAGTGTAGCAGAGGCAGAGCAAATCAAAGGAAGAGTGGAAAGAAATTCTAATAAAAGCACGACCGTGGGACGTAGAAGACAAAATGTTAATTAAAGCCATAATAAATTAAAAACAATCAAACAAAAAGTAAACCAATAAACTTATTTTTTTTCCCTTTGGAGCGCAGAGTAACACCTTTAGTCCACATGCCTTAGTGGTTTCTGACAAAGACGACGCGACCGCCCAGACGTGACAGAAGTTGCGCACGCTAATCAACACCACCACAGTTCCTTACAGTGCATTAACACAAACAGACATTTATTTATCAGAGTAAAACTGCTGAACTAATAATATTGTGTGTCTGTGTCAGCGGTCTTTTCACAGCATGTTTATAAAGCCCAGAAGTGTTAAAAAACTCATATAAATAAATTCATGATTTCCATGTAAGTCACTCATATCACATTATTCCAGTGAAAACACATCATGTCGTTTCCTCTCTGCATTTGCAACCACCCAAACTACTCCTGTCCCTCCACACTTCTCTCCTCCACCCAGACTCTTGACTCCCTTCTTGCCTGCCTTAACTTTTTACATTTAATTCCTATCAATGCCTACTCTTCCCTCTGATCCTCTTCACTTTTTCTTCCCCCATGTTTCTAACAAACTCCCTCTGCTGGCTTTGTTGCACCTACCTCCACGTTTTCCTCACTCCCATTAGACTCTCTGACTGAAGCTCTTATGTAACTCCACATTGAACTCTATAGGTGTCTTCCATTTCCATCCCCTCCGTGTCTCTGTCGCAGAATCTGTGTAATCCTTTATGCCGTCTGTGTCTTGTATTTGTGTGATTATGGGTATATTAATATCTACTAAAATAGAGGCCTGTGTCTCTTGCTGTGCCTCTAACTGATCAAACAGGTCTTGTAGACATGGACGGGCAGACGTTTTTTGTTGTTGTTGTTGTTGTTGTATGGATGACTGGATAGCTGACAAATTGACTGACAGGTTCACTGGAAAACTGGTGACTGGATGGCTATCTGTCTGTCTGTCTGGCTCAGTGCATGTATACATTCTCAGGATTGCTGGCACATAGATGTACATTGATGCTTGCGTGTGTGTGTGTGTGTGTATAGGAGGTTATTTGTGCATATCCAATTCAGCTGCTGCTATCTGCGTGCCGGTTGCTCAATCTGTTTTAATTTTCATATAAATTATTTTCAAAACTTTCTCCCTGCATCGCTCTGAGTGGAGGAGAGAAGGGGGAGGTCGGGTAATTTTGCATGTCTATAAACTGAAAATGTGTGTATGCATATAGTACATTACTTAGATTTTTTTTTCTTTTCTATTTTCCTATGCTCCTCATTATAACCCGTCAGTAACTGGAGATATTTTGGTGACAGGTCTCCTGTGATGCCACCCACCACTTCTCATATTATGACAGCTTCTGGGAACAAATACACAAAAACAGCACATGCCATCATATCCTGTAGCTTAATTCTTAAAGCACCACTGGGGTCCAGGCAGCTTAGCCACATCTATCTGTTAAAACTGACACTGCATTTGAAAGCGAGACTGTGTGAAAGTGAGTTAGTGAATTTTTATGTTTCCTGTACATGGTAGTTACACACGTGCTGCAACAGTCCTGGGAGTCAGTTCTGTTCACACGAAGACATCAGAGTGCTCGGAACGCTTTAGAAAAATTTCCTGTTGTAATATAACACAATTACTGTATTATTACAGATTTTCACAACGATTGCAACAAAATTGGGAAATCATTTTAACCCAACACCTGAATAGCATGCAGTCACAAACAAACATCATCAAAGTAAAAGGATTTGTATAGTGATCAACCAGAAATATACCTATGGTATGCCTACAGCTACTATGGGAAATGTGACAATACAGTCAGCTCATAAATTAGAAAAATTATAATTTGTTGAGAAAATTGATTGATACATTTCTGTTTAGGAGGAAAAAACACTGAGATTGCAATTAGGTGTGTTGGTGGTATTTAGCATAGTGTCAACTTAACCGATACCAGCTACCTGTGCAATCAGGTGACTACACAGGACTCTTTAAACAAGAGCAAGTCAAACATTGGTGGTACAAATAAATCTGGCTGGCACTAAATGTCTTTAATTTAAACAAATACATAAAATTCCTCTGGTGAGTTATTAATTGTAGTTAGTTTTCATGTGAGATTTACATCAGATATTCTCTATACTTCCTACCAAAGGGTCTTTATAGGATGTAAAGACTTTACAAAGTGAAGCATTCCATGTTGAATAGTTTGTTTTGGTGTAAACGGGCCTGGCGGTGATTTTCAGCAGTGACGCTCGTTGTAATTGCGGATAATATCCAAACAAAAGATCACGGTGAACCAAAAAAAGCTCAAAGTGCAGCGACACAAAAAAAATACATCACAACACTGGACTGCGTTACTGCAAACGTTATTTCTGGCGACAGTAGGATAATGAAAGAGCTCGAACACGGTGACTCTAAAACATGCTGCTCGGACCATTAACTGGTAGAACATTGTTCGTTTTTTTATCTCTGGATTTTAATTTCAGTTTTCAACTCTGTGTTCAGCTTGTATTGCGTTATCGCCCGCTCATGCCGTCTACTTTTCTTGCTGTCCTCTGAAATGATACCGACAGTTCTCTGTGATCTAATATGCCTCTGTTGCTTTCTCTATTCTCCATTGGAATATTTCAGTCTATCCCTTCCTGTCTCTTTCTCTCCATCCCTCCCACATGCCACCTCCATGCTGGAGGACTCATTATGCAGACCAGCTCTCCCTCTGTCTCTCTTATCACTCTCCACTGGAGTACTCATTACTATTTCCCTGTCCCTCACTTCTCCGTTTCTCCTTCTATCGCTTCCTTTATATCTTAATCTCTGTATAACATCCTCACACTGAGATACACTGTAAAGCGCACCATAGCTTCTGTTCTTGGTGTAAAACCAAGAACAAAAAATGTACTTTGTCTGACCTTTGCTCAAAGTTGGCATTCATTATTTACAGACTTCTAAAAATGGCAACATTGCATATTGTATTTGTAACATTCTCTGAGTATTTGAATTAAAAAGTAAAAAAAAGCAGATGCATCTCATCTTCTTAAAACAACACATGCATAGATTATGTACTCTGCGTGACCAAAACAGCTAGGCAAGTGGTTCTGCAGATATATGTATATATAATAGAGGAGGCCTCATAGAGCCAAGAGTGCAGGCCTGGTAGGCGATGGCAAAGGATTGTGACTGCAGTCTGTACCTATAAAACTTTGGCTGCCCGTCCCTTTGCAGGGCCTTCACTTGGTAACACAAGACTGCACATGAAGAAAGCCATCAGGGAGCTGTGAGCAAGAGGTGTGACCCACAGGCCAGGTTTGGACTCAAAAATACCCCCTGCTGGGTTGTCAAGAAATGGATGTGTGATGTTAAAATACCCCAAACGTTCACTAACCCCAGGTCACATCCCCAGAGATGTGTTATACTGAAAAATTAAGAAAGAAGAGTATCGTGACTTGGCGGCATGCATGAGTGTTTGGAAAAATTTTCTGGACTTTCACCCAGGACACTCGGGTTTATAGCTCATGTGGGTCTGTTATTATTATTATTATTATTATTAATTTTTAGACTGTTAGTTATAGGCTTAAGTACTAAAATGAATTGTCTAGGCTGAAGAAAACATCATGAATTAATGAAATTGGTTAAGAAACCCTCTTTTTGAACATTTTATTTAGACACAATGTGACATTAATATGCTGTCCTGATGCCCCCACTTCATGCTTTTGTAGGACACCAGGCTTGATGACACCAGAAGAGATTTTACATGCACCACATTACATTTCCCTTCTTCAGGGATTTAACAAAAGTCAGTCGTTCAGTCATTCTGTTATTTCTGCAAAGCAATTTTGCTGACACTCTTTAGCACTCAGCTTGCAGAGTTCCCTCTGACCTGAAGCAATTAACTTGCATTATTTCAGGCATTTACTTCACGCTGGCAGAGATCAAGCTCAGCGATTTAGTATCAAGCACAAATTAAATTCATCAGATTGCCTCAGATTGTTTTATTTCTTACCCCATTGTTCTACATTTGGACATTTTGTGGCACCCAGTGACAGCTGGGAATGGAATACAAAGAAGAAATACAAAGGGTGTAAAGGCCATTGAAAGCCGTAAGTCTAAATTGCTCAATTGATATTGAGATCAAATTCATGTTGATGATGTTTTTAACCATTTCTAAGGCACTCAGTGAAATACTTGGAAATTCACATTTTTAATTGTCGAGTGAGATCGTTCGAATTTTGTGATTTCCAGCTATGTTTCCTGAAAGGGAAAGGGGCGGAGTCTGTCATGGGATTATATTATGAAATTCAAATTTAATTTCTGGCATTACAACAGTTCAATTGAATCTTTTAAACTGTGTGCATGAGTTGAAACTTCCAAACATCCTAAAGACCATTAAAGGAAACATGTTACACAGGGAACACGGAAGAGTCTTGAAAGTTTGTCCAATCGGGTTAAAGAAGAAAAAAAATGATTCCTTCACGGACCTCAAAGCAGAATTTGTGGATCAGTGAGGAAAAATAAACAGAAACTACAGAAACTCCTATTTTATATATGTACCCTGAACATAATCTCTGTGTGCACATATGCGTCTGCGTGTGTGCGTGCGTGCGTGCGTGCGTGCGTGCGTGCGTGGGTGCAAGAACACCTGTGCGCACCTTTGTGTGTAAGGTGTCTTTGTATATCGTGCTCCATGGGCAGATAAAGAGGAGGCCCTCCATGAGGCCATTCAGCAACTAATCACAAGATGACTGCTTAAATTAATTAGCCGACTGTATAGCACACATAACAAACTCATTAATTAGCAGAAACAGACGGGGCAGGAGAGAGAGAGAGAGAGAGAGATGACAAAGAAAAAAAACTAAATTAACTAGGTGGAAACAACAAGAGAAAGACCAGAGGTCAGATCCAGATAAAGCACAGACAGCAAACTGAAGAGGACAGAAAGAAATTTATTATTCCTTAACTTTTCCTATCCTTCCATTTTTGTCTGTTGCCACCCATTTCCCCTTGTCCCTATACGTACATCTGTTTCCCCTCTTAATTTTCTCTTTTTTCTCTTCTACCCTGAGACGCACAAGCAAACAAAACACTTTGCAAGCCCTGGAGCTCTGTGGTTTTCCTCTATAGGGGTTGGAACGCAACACAGAATTGAGACTACCTTCAGAGGCAAAGCACATAAAGAAGATTAAACCATGTAACACATGCTACTTTGAAAGAATCAGTGTTTGTTTGGAAGAATGTGTGTGTGTGTGTTTGAATATGTGTGAGCTGGAGTATTTTTTAAGTACTGCTAAGATTAGAACTGAGGGGGGGTTTACAGAGAAGAAAAGACAGCAGATAATGGAGTAAAGACTGGAGGCATCTCTGAGGCCTTTGTTTTTCCAACAAGCTGCTCCAACAAATGTGTTTAACATCCATTTACAGTTATATTCCTTTCAAACACATGGCCCAAAATGAAACTGTAGAACATCCTATTTATTAATTCTGCATCTGAACCACTTTTGGAATTCTTTTCTCAAATTTATACAGTATACCGAACTGTAACGCACACAGTGCACTAGGTACTGTACTACAGGCCTATAAAAACTGATGAGAAAAGATGAAACATAAAAATAAAATTAAAAAGAGTGGAGAGGGAGGGTTTGAAGCGGAAGAAAGAAACAGAAAAAACAAAAAAAAAATGAGAGGAGCGGGTAGAAGTGGGGATTTTGCTATGAATAATAGCCTATTCATCAGTGCTAATTTGCTAGGCTAATGTTCTCACTGAGCTTAATGGGGAGATTAGCCTGGCAAATTAGCACTGATAAACGAGCAAACATGAATCACGGTGGTCAATCATGGAGCCAGCCACGTATTCAAACCATACCACAGCAACGGCAAGCATCTGTCTGAAATGTGTTTTTAGTTCGAGTTCAGCAATTAACTGCCCCTCGTGACCACACTGCCTGGCAATAAAACTTGCAGTATAACAGCAGCGGCTCGAGATGCAGACGGGGACAGAGATCAAAATAATCAGCTGTACACCAGTAACATGAACTGACATCTTTACGATAAATATCTGAATCATAACAATTCATAAGAAAACAATGACATTAATGAAGCAGTTTTAAGGTTCTTTGCAACGCCGACACTGCTGCCTCGTCGCTTTGCAAATTCTAAAAGTGGTTTCAGGTTGCATTTAGGTACGACGTGCGCACGAGAATCTCCAGTGTGGAAACAGCTAAGACAGGCAGCTCCCGCTAAAATCTAAAGGGACTTCAGAGGCTCTTCAATTCCTTCATTAATAAGTAAGACGATCATTAAAGTTTCACACATTTACAGTGGGTGAAGCTCTTATCCAGAGTGATTTGACAGTGAGTGTAATTGTAGAGTAAGCTTGAATTTCCCTGATCACAATATTACAGGCCGCCCCAGGATTATAAAGGTCACAGTAACAGTAACCTGGGACAGATTATTCTGGCAGCCTTACACGTGTAAAGTCAAGAAAGATCAGAAAAGCAGTAAAAAGTCCTTTTTACCGTGCGATCTTGAAGGGTCCAGGAATTGTTTATTGTGAAGGTCCATCAAACTGTATCTAATCTATGGAGCCGGAACATGCCTGGAATAAAGAGCAACAGCCTTATTTTCGGGGCGGGCATCTTCGGTGATTGCACAGCTCAGAATCTAACTCACACACATCGCTGGACAAGTTTGATGGGAAATTTTGCGTCCAGATTAGCTGAACTTTAAGCACTCAGCCATCGCTTTGTTTATTGAATTTTTTTGCCTGAAGAAATAGCATCTTCTTCGGAGAGACATTTGAAAAAAAACATGTCACTACAACCAAGACGGAAAACATTTCAGCAGGTTTATTTTTGACTGCTGTGTTGGAACTATATTTTCTGCAAGAACACATAGCCTATTACTGCTATGGTAGGTAAGCAATTGTATGTGTGAAAAAAAAAAAATGCTGTAGTTTTGATGGTGTTCACTGGCTCAGTGGGTAAGTACGACAGCCATTCAATAGCTGAATTGCTACTGAAAAGGAGAGAGGGGCACAGTCACACTTGATCAAGCACAAATAGGATTCTTCTGTGAGGGGAAAAAAGGGTCAAAACTTGTCTTTTTTTTATTTTCCAAGAAAATGTTTTGATATTTTAAGATACAAGAATTAAAAAAGAAAGTAATTAAAATAAATAAATAAATAAAAAGAAAGAAGGGAGCGTGTTCATGGCTGTAGCCTCTGCAGCATAAGTTCTCTGCCTTTCTGGTTTCAAAAAAATACACTATATTGCCAAAAGTATTTGCCTTTACATGCGTATGAACTTCAGTGACATCACATTCTTATGATGTCCCTTTGCAGCTTCAACTCTTCTGGGAAGGCTTTCCACGAGGTTCAGGAGTATTTATAGGAATTTTTTGCCATTCTTCCAGAAGCACATTTGTTGGAGAGAAGGCCTGGCTCACAGTCTCCGCTCTAACTCATCCCAAAGGTGTTCTCTTGGGTTGAGGTCAGGACTCTGTGCAGGCCAGTCAAGTTCTTCCACACCAAACTTGCTCATCCGTGTCTTTATGGAGCTGTTTTGTGCGCTGGTGTGCAGTCGTGTTGGAACAGGAAGGGGCCGTCCCCAAACTGTTCCCACAAAGTTGGGAGCGTGAAATTGTCCATAATGTCTTGGTATGCTGAAGCATTATGAGTTCCTTTCACTGGAGCTAAGGGGCCGATCCCAACTCCTGAAAACCACCCCCACACCACAATCCCCCCCTCCACCAAACTTTACACTTGGCACAATGCAGTCAGACCTTTTTTTAAATTTTGCAGTGTAATATCTTTGTTGCCATGAACCCCGTGTAACTGCACGACCGTGACTTTTCCTAAATATGTGTATATTTTATTCTAATATTGCCATTATATTAAAATTATAAGAAACAACAGAGTGTTTCTACCTAGAACTCCCATAGGCGGTCATTCTGACCACAATACATTATTTACATAAATTTATAATAAATAAATATATGTATAAATATAATTTGTAATCAATAAAAGATCAAAGAATACATGGATCTGTAATGTTACCAATCAATAAATGATGGTTGTTGCCAGGGTTAGTTGGTGAAACTGGATGTTTTTTGATCCCTGATGGCTGCCACCTGCTGCCCGCTGTTGTTGGGCAAAGTGTCGTTCCTGGTGTTCTCGGGAACTTGATGAAAGGTGACTGGACTTTATTTAAACCTTAGTGGGGGTCGTCCCCTTTGGAGGTGTTTGTTGACCCATTGTTATTCAGCTTCACATGAGCCAAGGTGTGAAAAAAAAAAAACACGTGTGGGTCATTACCACAAAGGGTTGCCTGTGAGACCTGTGAGACCTTGTCACTTCGGGTGACCTCAATAGGGTCCCGTTTACACGACACCATTTCAAAATAAAAATGGGTACGTTTTGATGCATTTTGGCCTCCCGTTTACACGAGGATGGAGTGAAACGATACTTTTTGGAAACGGGTTTCAGAGAGGAGTGTTTCTGAAACGCTCCGGCCTCCGTCTCCGTGTAAACGGACGAAAACGATGCTTTTTCCAAATGGGGGCACTCGCACACGCGCACTGTGGTTGCAGCTCTTATAGCCACACCGCCAAGTTGTGGCCTGGCAATAGGAACTGCAGCGTTTTCATCGTCTCTGCCGTTTCAGTGTAAATGCTGATCGTTTCTGAAACGTCTCAATGTAAACTTCTCGGAAACGACAACGGCACAAAGACACCGTTTCCATTGGAAACGGTGTCGTTTAAACGGGGCCTAGGTCACCTGAAGTAAGGTGTGAGTGGGGTTTGAGGCACCTGGAAGGGATCTCTAGGCTGTATTGTAGTAAGCTGACAGCTGGTGTCATCCACCACCTCTGTTCAGTGACGGTGGTTCACAGTGGACATAGACGGCTTCTTTCACTCCTCTTTCAAACCATCTTTGTTCTCGGTCCAAAATGTGAACATCCTCAATAGACGTGGTTATCCCAGCTGGGCCTTCATCAAATCAGTGAAGATGCACAGAAAGAAAGTCAGACACCAGCTAACATTATCTCTTATGTAGCAGGTTTGTCAGAGAAATGCAGGAGAATTTTCTCCAAGCATGACATCCCAGCCACACCTTGAGACCAGACAAAAACTGGTCCCAGGGACAAAACTCTCAAACTAAGCAACATAGTGTTTGCTGTGCAGTGCAGCGAGGAGTGCTCGGATGCTGAAGATGGAGCTGCCAGGCAGGAGGAAGACATTCAGTACAGTTACGTACATTCTCCCTTCTTTTATTTTTACAAATTCCAACCTGGTGTCCTGTGTTGTGCAGATCCTTCTTGCCTTGTTTTGTGCATATTTATAAATGAGACCCCTGAGGTACACATTTAGGAGCTGGTCATTTCAGCAAAACCTATTCTGGAGAACAGCGTGACCACATATGTAACATATGTAGTATGTTGCCGCTTGCTGTACATGTCTGTGTTGATGCAATGTAAAAGAGAGAGACACGTGTGTCCTTCATCAGCACCATTAACCACAACGCTGAGTCCAGTATTGTATGCTCTATGTAGCACTGATCCCCCCATTATCCAAATCAGGAAAGATTAATTGTTGGGAGACGTGCGCTAACCCTAACCCTGGTCACTGCTTGCTTTGTTTTTGTTATTGAAAAGGAGGCGTGTTTCCTTAGTGAGACAGTGTAAACATGTTTACATATGTCCCCATACCATTAGTACATTTACATACACACACACAGCAGTAGCCTGTGAGCTAGGGTTTCTGCATCAGAAACTCTAGCTCACAGAAAGAAAGGGAAGATGTACTAAAAGAAAAATCGATGCTGTGCAAAACAAATTTGTATAAATTAAACCAGAGAGCACGTCACGTTAAGAAAACTGAACAGAAAGAAAATATATACAATATGCTGAACAGATAAACACGCTACTTATACCAGAAAGTCTCTGAAGCATGGAATGATTCCACAACAATGGAGGACCTTGTAGATAACAGTTCACAGAAAGAAGTACACTTCTCTGATAAAAAATGGAGCCGCAGATCCAGTGTAAGGCTTCTTTCATCGCATGAGTAAAGAAAACAGGAAAAAGCTTTACAACAATGGGCGTACCTGGCAGAGGTCCTTAAAGGATTATCAGAAATGTAGTGGCTTTTGGCTTTTGAATTATATCTGCGGGGCTGAGTTCCAGGGTGGATCCTATTATTTGAAAAAGTTTTGCAAATGTTTTAGACAGGTGAGAGGAGGGGAGACGAACTACTGAAGCTCAGTCCCAATTAAAGCTTGCAAAGAGTAGTGATGCAAAAGTTGTACCAATAACTAATGAGTCTGGACATCAAGTGTCCCTTTGGTCCACAATTCGCCAAACTGGTATAACTGGCTTTCATATTTGTCCTCGCTTTATCTTTCCCGTTTACTGGGGGGGGGGGGCAAAAGCAGCAAAGATCCGCTTTTTCTTTTTGAAAAGGTGCTTTAACGCTACGCTTCTGAAATAACACAAAACTATTTTTAATTTGCAAATTAGAGCTCAGAACTCGTAAATGCATCTACAACACAACTAACGCATACGCATCCGGCATTTAGAGCCTTAAATATTTCCAAAAGAAAAAAAGAAAAATGACTTGTAAGAAAGCTACACAACACATCCTGTAATGTGTAGTAATTTCCACAGTAATTCCCTTTTGGAGATGGAGCCAAAGTGCAGCTGCAGTTCAGCCAGCATGCAGTAAAACCCAGGACTTCTACAATGGGAACATCTGTAGCTTATTTCGAGTGGGTCCCAGAATAATAAAACAGACAATATGTTTTCATGAGCCTGGGTCCCAGGCCAAGACACTAAAAATGAGGAAAGGAAAAAAATTGCTTCAGATTTCTCTCTGCTAGTAAAAATATCAACTGCTTCTCCCCCACCTTGTTAAAATAAAAACAAACTTATCCCAATCTCCGTTTTTATCTCCTGGGGTAACTTAGAGGTAAATGCTCAAGCACACACACACACACAGCACTTGTTTTAAAGGAGCTACTCATGCAACTGGTACATCCTCAGCACAGAGGAATACAAGAGCAGCATAGAGGAGTCCTATTTCTAAATGGGGCTCTTCTATCCTGCAACAAGGAGCAGCATGAACAATAAACACAACACAATAACCGGCCACGCATTTCCATTATAAGCATTCCTAAATCGGCACTGGCAGAACCAAACTCAGAGAGTGATAGAGCCGCACAAACCAACGTGGAGAAAAGACACAGGAGGGATATTTTGCTTGAAGAGAGAGCTCGTGGACACATACAGCGATGAACGTGCAGAAAGGATCATCATCATCATATCAGTAACTGAGCTTAAAGGGCAACAATGTTTCAGTTTCAGTTCAAACAGACACTCATACGCAAACACATTAATTACAATTTCAGCGATGATGTCAATCACCGCAAATGAGACTGCCAAAATATGGTGCCACCGCCTTCTCTCCGACTCCGTTCCTTTCACTCCCTCTGCATTTTCCCCCCCTTCTCTTCTACGTCTAACTCTGTCTATTTTCCTTGCCCTGACACACATGCATAGCCCCATAATGCACAAACACTGGTGCTATCTCGAGGCTGATGGCTGTCACCTTTGTGTATTCAGCCTCTTTCAGGAGCCAGCAATGCAAATAACAGCCTCATGAATATTCAGGAAAGAGAAAGATAGAAAGAGAGAGAGAGAGAGAGAGAGAGAGAGAGAGAGAGAGAGAGAGTAAGGAGAAGGAAGAAAGCGAGGTGATGACAGGTGAAGTGTGGAGAGAAAGTAAGGAGGAATGCTGTAGACAGAATGATAGCGACGGTTGGATTAGGGGAATAAACACACAGTGAGTGACAGTGTGGGTTAAATAGAACAGAGTAGGTGTTTGATGTGTGTATGTGCTGGTCACGGGCTGTTAACCAGTTTACCATCTTTCCCACATCTGAGCGGGATTTGAGAAAGTGAAACGGTGGTAATGACAGCTGCAACTTAAAGAAAAAATTTTAACATTTACAATTGTAACAGTTACAGTGGCTCCGTAGTGTAGTGGTTTACACATTCACCTGCAGGAACAAGCATCCCTGGTTTGATCCTTGAAGGAGACACGAGTCCCTTTGGGGCTGCATCAGGAAGGGCACCCGGCGTTTAAAAAAACAACAACAATCTGCCAAATCAGACATGTGGCGCTACCTGCTGCGGCAGCCCCTGGTGAATAAGGGTGCAGCCAAAAGTCGCTAATTATAACAATTACACCAAAGATGTTTGAGGTGATGTCCTTAAAAAAATTGTTATGCTTGACTCAGATTGAAACCATTTCAAAAGCAGGTTGAAAAATGTACTATATAAAAGTACTATAGTAATTTTGATGATTTGCTTATTTTCCTTTCCAGTGCAGATTAAAATATTACATAAAGAAAGCTTAGCAACAATTTCACCCATACAAATAATTACTAAAGCTATTGCATCACATACGACTATGAATGTGTAGAAATTAGTGCAAAAAACTAAAATCATGACTAATAATACATCCCTTATTATACCAAACAGGTGCTGTGAATGACAAACCACCTTTTGTTCTCCTGATCGCCTTATCGTACGTACTTTAGTGGCCACGCTCTCCAAGAAGCTGAAACTCTATCGCTGACCTTCCAGGAATTTTGAAGACTCACACCTGGCATTAAATACCGAAACACTGTTTTTACATTTCCACTTAATAAAGTGTGGCAGCTAATTCTGGAAACAGCCGGTCGTGCCCGCGGACTAGATCTGGGTCTGGGTTTTACATGCTTGTCAACACGTGAATATCTGCTTTGAAATTTAATGTGCTTGCAAATGTATGAAAGTGTCAACGTGTGTTTTCTGATAGCAGTTCAATCAGCAGCATTGGTGTTTTTGTGAGTATTTTCATGTAATTATGAAAAATATGTGCAACCCATGTACTTGTGATTCAGTATGTGCATGTGTGTGTTTGTGTGTGTGTGTGTGTTTGGATGTTCAAATGCCCCTTTATTATCAAAATCATACCGTCCCATCCCCTATCAGATACACTTTATAGCGATGACCACATAAACTTCACTTTTTAAATGATTTCCTCTACTCTCCTGGTCCTCATTTTGGAACACAGACAACAACTTTTTTGCCACATTGCCTCGATCCCATCACCGTGTTGCACTGACACTCACAATCTTTCACCTGCATCTTTGCTGAATGCACCTTGTTAGATAAGGTGGGAGTAAAACAACTGCTGGAGGTGCTCAACAAGTCATTGTTCTGACCTCTTGTAGCACCCAGTGATGTGTCACTGAAACAACACTGCGAGATCTTTCTCTGCCACTCCTGGTTATGATGATGAAAATGACATGTTGCTTTACAGAGATTCAAAAAAAAAAAAAAAGAAAAAAAGTGGGATTTATTTTTCTTATGAGGAGCATTGTGTTCTTTATTCTTTCAACTCAAAACAGATCAAAGCTGCAATGTGTGTTTCTGACTACTATTCAAAGCAGTCAACCTTGACTTTATGTTGTTAAGATTAAAGACTTTGCAAAGAATAGTTTCCTCACGCATCCATCAGTGTGGGAAAATTTTGATCCTTTAGATAAACATGATGAAAGCTGTCTTCACCACTCACTTGTGGGTTTTGGACAGGGATTTGTTTTTTTTACATTACTAGCCTAGCAAATTGCTAATATGCCTGTTGTCAGGGTCCGGGCAGGCTGTGGTGTGTTTCACCCGTGTCTCACAGCGAGCATGTTTATCTGAAACTTTGTAAGATGTTTGTATTTTGGGTGTATTGTAGGGGTGGGACTCGTCATGCTGGCAACTAAATATAGAATGTATCTTGTTAAAATGTGGTTAAAACCATGAAAGGTTACATTTTATCCAAACATAACTTTCATCTGAACATAACCAAGCTGTTTTGTTACCTGAAAGAGCAAATGGAAACTAAATAATGACTCGGTAAGATTAAAAATAATACAGACCTAAGTCTAAAAATGAAAATGTGGCACAGAGGGACATGAACTCATGTCTCCTGATAGGAAGCTGTTTTATTTCAGACTTAAATGGCAAAGCTTTTAATAATTGTTCATTTCTAATTATCCATTCAGCTCTGTAATGAGAAATTTTATGATTATATATGAAAATATGATATATACGGTGACCTGATGTGATACATTTTCCTTCGTTCCTTGAATTCATGAAGGATTTTTTTGCTCATAGTATGCATGAGCAACATGGCAATTCAAGCAGAGAATAGGCTAAAGAGAGATATACTGCATGCAAGTGCAGGTACATGCTGTGGGGAGACCAATTTAATGGCTAAGGTGATTATCTAGAGTGCTGCGCTGCTTCTGCAGAAGCACAGGCTGAAATGGAGAATGGACAACAAAAGTGATCTCTGATCCAAGGCATGTAAAAGATTTCCTTTAGTGAATATGTCAAAGAAAGAAAAAAGATCGAGCCACAAAGGAAGACAACAATACAGAGACACTGTGCAGAGAAAAAAAAAAGGTGGGAGATGCTCGCTCGGATATAGAAAGATGTTTAAGAGGTTATACTTACAGGTGCAGATCCATGAGTTTTAGTTCATTGATGTTTTAACTAAGTATATGGTTTCATTTCACTTCAAACTCATTTTACACAAGAAGTGATTTTTTTTTTTGCAAAAAAAGTCTATTTTTAATCTCCAAACTCAGGGTCATGGGGGCACTGGAGCCTGTCACAGCTGTCATGCAGCAAAAGGTGGGGTACACCCTGGACAGGTTGCCAGACAATCGTTCATGTTTATATTCAAACCCATGGACAATTTAGAATTGCCAGTTAACATAACACATTCATGTCTCTGGATTGTGGGAGGAAGCCGGAGTACCCATCGAGAACCCACACGGGCACAGGGAGAACATGCAAACTCCACGCAGAAAGGCCCCAGCCAGCGGATTTGAACCCAGGACATTATTGCTGTGAGGTTAAAGAACTAACCGCTGCACCACAGTGCCGCCCAGCTTCGAATCAAGCAACCTTAAATCTAACGAGTTAAATCGTATTCTTTTTGTCCCCAAAAGAGAGTTTGATCTTCATAGTGTGTATTACTATTTACAATACTAATCATATGCTTTATAGTTTCTCAAGACCACGCACACACTCACACAAATACACACAGTCACAAAATACAATTGATTCTGCCTTCATGCTGGTGAGAGAGCCTTTGAGGTGAAATCGATGGTGGAGCTTTGTGGAATAAAGGCATCCTCGGCATTCTGTGTGTGTGTGTGTGTGTGTGTGTGTGTGTGTGTGTGTGTGTGTGTGTGTGTGTGTGTGTGTGTGTGTGTG